>BGPR01000062.1:352203-408272 GCA_013235015.1 Araneus ventricosus
TGAAAAAGGGCAGATAGGAATGCGCACAAAGTTTAAGTACCCAGAAAAGGGAATTTCCCCGGAAAAGACACGTGACTTGAAAAGAAAGTTGTAGTGCGCTTATTACGATAGAAGTAGAAGTAATTAAAATGAGGTGTCGTTAAAAGTGATTAAAGAAGTTAAAAAATTAAAATATCACATATATATATATATATGTTTGATTTCGTTTCCAAAACTTTGAGCTTTTTTATTTTATTGAAGTCATTATGCCACGGGCAACGCCGTGCGCGTACTGCTAGTTAAATATAAATGTAAAAAGTCTGCTGTGGAGGTTCTGAAATTGCATTTCCGAACGGAGTTTCGTAAAAGAAACATCATCGCCGTTGCTGTCTGCTCTCAGCCGAGCTCAAATATCCATCTGTGATCAATAAGAAACCTGAGTATTTTGCTAGACATCTGTCCTTTGTTTCTATCTTGTTTCTATCTATATGGTTCACAAGACCTTCAGAAAACAGATTACGACTCTGTCGATGGAGCCTAAGCGTATTGTTGACTTTTCATTCTTTTATCGCGACACAACAATGAATGAGTTCAACGAAAATAAAGACAGTTTATTTGTTCAGCATCGTCTACGAGTCCACAGAGTAGGGCTATCCATAAACCTATGGGCGAGATACAGTTTGAAAGTAATGATAATGTTCTTTTTTTTCTTTACTTCCATCTTGCTTATTTTCCCCCATCATTTTTAGGATAAAATGAATTTTTGAAACTAACAAAGAAAAGAAAAATCTTTCATTTGTATGGAAGTATTTAATTAATACAAAGCTTTGCCCCTTTGGAACAAAATCACAAAAGTATCCACAAAGGATGCAATCAAAGCTTCAGTTTTTCACTATTTGCAGATATCAAAATATATCTGGTTAAGCCATGAACCTAAACAACAAATTTAAAAGACGGTGAATTTCTGATCAGAAAAACATCACACTTGCGAGAGCGAAAAAAATTATAAATCTCTTCAGGCCAAAATCCACATTCTAAAACCTTAATCAATGAAGTTCCAACAAAGAACAATTTAATAAAACCCTTAAACTTAACAAGATCGGATATATATTAAATAAAAAAATAATAATAATTAGTGAATTTCAGTTTTCAATAAATGTAAAGTGATGAAATATTGTCTTAGATCCTAAAAATAAATTTAAGGCTCTTAGAAAACGACATCAAAAGAGTGAATGGAAGTGAGGAAATCGCAATAAAATCTTGTTTCCCAAAAAAAAGAACAATTTTAAAAGAAGTCAAAAGAATTTGATGGAGAACATAGAAATATCAAATTTTCATGAATGAGCAAACATATACGGGTTTTCTGCTTCTTTTTCCCCTTTGGTCGTTTCATCAAATCAATAATGAAATCACAAACAAAGTTTTTTCAAAAAAATGCCCAACTCCGAGAAGAAAAAGGCGAATCAGAACCTAAGCGCTTCAAGGCTTCATTCTAAAATTATAGAAAATACCAATTACAGTGGAATCTCCCTATAACGAAATCGCTTGGTTTCAGTTGAAAAATTCGCTATAGAGAAAACCTCGTTATATGGAGATTAGAGATTTTTGCAGTTATTTAAGTAAATGTTACAAACCTTTTAGTATGTGCGATAAGTTCAAAAATATTTAATTATGACTTTCAATTAAAAATGAAGTAATAATTTTTATAAATTTGTTAATATTATACTAATTTTTATTATAAAATGCTCAAAAGTGAAGACTATTCACCAATTTAGAGAATAATATGTACTAGTACGAATAAACATAAAATGCGTATTGTCACATCCATTTGCTGTTTCCACCCCCACTCCACCCTGATTCTTGGAATCTTGACCCGTAGAAAAGTTGCTCCCTCTGAAGAAACCCAGGTCTCCACAACTGCATTACCCTTCACATAGCATTCTACTGTTATGTGTTATCGCTAGAATGAACAATGCGAGTGGTTCCAGAAACAGGCACGTTTGAGCGATTTGTTTGCACTGAAATTAGCAACTTTCTTCAAAAATGACAAAAATCGAAAAAATAAAGGTCTGAAAAAATTCGTTATAGGGAGACAACCACTTCGTTATATGGAGAATATTTTGAATGTTATTTAACATGCCGATTAAAAATTTCGTTATAGGGAGAAATTCGCTGTAGGGAGACTTCGTTGTAGGGAGATTCTACTGTAGTAATATCTACACAAAACCGTAAAAGAACTATTTTCTAAGGTAAAAATATAATACATTCTTCAGGAAATCTGACGGCACTGACAGCGTAATACAGAAGGGGTTTATCTGTTTTGTATTGTTTAAATCTTTTCCTCAACTAATTGTGGACGTTTGTTACATGGACACGGAATTTGTAGGAATTATGTACTCGCTGAAAGAATATTTGGTTATCCTGTACTACGAGAAAGGCAAATACCGTTCAAGCTTTTCTTACTCTATATGATAGCAAACCATAGGAACTTCAAAAAAAGAAAATTTCCAATACTATTGATTGATTGGGTGATTAGATTAGCTTCTCGTATTGAAGCAACACTAGAGATATTTGGGGACGGACATCGTGATTTTGGACCGTGGTCATATGACTAGAACGGCGCCTGAGTCGGTATCCCTCCCCATCTAAATTCTCACACCACATTAGTGGCAGATGCATACAAGAGATTTAACATGGATGAGGTCCACATACACGGACGGGTTTATTTTTTTTTGGGGGGGGGGGGGTTGACATAGTCAGTGCATGTAACAACTATCAATGGCAGGTCACTGAAATTAAGGTTTGCGATGAAAAACAAAAACTGCACTGGAGGTTTTCGTAACTCATTATTTACCATTGTCCCTTTTTTGGGACGCTTGTTTTTTATTTATTTCTACCTAAGCAATGAAACTTATAGCTGTGATTGTTGTACCTAAATTCTGAACTGACTGCTGTAAAAGTTGCAAACTTAATAAGAATAATTTTTCTGAATAAAAATAAATTCTTATAATAAAAAATTAATTAATTCTAATTTTTTAAAAACACAAAACAGTGTTTCCTTTTATATTTCATTCGTGTTATCCTGTTAATGCAATCTTTTTTTTTTTTGAAAAAATTAAAAAATAGAGTTTTAGCATGTGGGTGATGGATTAATTTGCAAGTGTTATGCAAGTCTTCTGATCCAAAATATACTAATTATTACTATGAATTTTTTATTGCATGAAATGGTAACTAGTTAACTTAAGCACAAGCAATATTTGTCTAGTGCAGCAAGTCTTGCACCATTCTAAAGGTTATTCGTTGAAATGTGCGTTTGGGAATCAGATGTATTTAGCTCTTCTTAACTAGTAGCTCTGTGAACAGTAGCCCTCGCCCCCCCCCCCCTAAATAAAAAAAAAATCTAAGATTTTCTCTTCGTCGCATTTTTTTAAAAGCTTAGCAAATGTTATTCATTGTGAAGACAGCATTGTTTGTAGGAACACCGAACATCATAATTTGACTCTCGAGGAGTACACTGGTGTACAAAAGTTTAGCACAATTCTTAAGGTACGACAAATTCGGAGTTAATATGGATACAATGGTTCGCAATCAGTTGCGGAGTGCCGTTGGACATATAGTAGTCGGAGCTCACATTTTACAGTGAAAATCTCGTCACGATGGCATTTAGGGGGCGACCAGAAAGCTATGAAGACGAAAAGGATTTCGACTCATCCCGTTTCACAGAAAGCTAATAATGAGATGAAACTTTCATCAATGGTTTCGATTGATGTGCATAATATTTGCATACATTTTCATAAAAATAGCACGAATATTTGGGAAAATATAAAGGTTAAATATAAATCTTGTTGATAGCTGTTTTTCCTGTTTAGTTCCAACTAATCTTGTTTTTCTCTTTTCGTGAAAGGTTCTTCGGTGATTCTACAAAACGGTTCATATTATTAGGCTCCAATTATTTTCAAAGTTTCTTTTGGTAATAAAAGCGATAGTGGCAACGGAACATCAAGATTATGCCATCAGAATTGTAAATAAACACAGTTCGCTTATCGCTATGTATCGTTATCCGCATTTCGCTAAATAAATATTATCTATTTTTATAATCTTTGGCTATCTTTTAGTTCTAAATTTATATTAAAACTCATTCACCATCTAAACCATTTCTTTTATACCTCTAGCCAAAGATTGTAAAAATAGATATCATTTATTTAGCGAAATGCAGATAACGATACATAGCGATAAGCGAACTGTGTTTATTTACAACTCTGATGTCATAATCTTAATGTTCCGTTGCCACTCAGTCTTTTATTACCAATTAAATTAATTAATATATTATTAAAATAATTATTTTATTACGGAATTAAAATAATAAGAAATAAAACATATATAGCGTTTTCTATTGCTTCAAGAAATTTTTCTGCCAAATTTGAAGGAAATCGAACAACGCATTGGTCGTAATCGCGTAACAAACACATTTACAGACAAAGTGCTGAATGCTTGAGTTAAAACGTAGACCTCGCTTCGCTCTGTCAATCACGTGATCGGTTTCGGAATAATTTGATAATCCGACTCTCTTAATTTTCATTTCTACGACTTACAATTAAACATTTTCAATGCCGATATACTGTGAGTACCAATCCAATACATTTAGAATGAATAAAACCGGGGATATTATTTAGTATCAGTAAGATTTTCTGATTTAACTTCTTGGGACGAGTTTGTTTGTGATTGCATATATAATCGACTCCAAGATGCAACATGTTTTATATGCATTTATTTTGTTAAATTTTTTTTAAAAAATCTTTTTTTCCCTTTAATGGCAATGAACATTTGTATAAGGTAAGACAGAGTAAATGATTACCGATTTCACAACACAAAAATTTTATTCTGAATTTCAATGTTTTTTGCAAACTATAATTTTCCTCTTCTATACTAACTATTGCAATATATCAAACTGAAACTATACCCTTTAAATTGGCATTAAAACTTCTTGAAATTTATCACTTTCTTAAGTGTAAAAATTAAGTTATAAATATGTAGTCACAGGTATCCATTTTCCCACCCCGTCGGGATAATGGACACCCCCTTCCTAAAATTTAGGAATAGTAAAGAGGTTGTTTTTTTTTTTTAAGTAGCTGGGGTGTCCTTAAGTTATTTAACAATATTAAGTGCTGGTTTCGATATGAATTTTTTTAAATAATATTTTTATTGTAATTGTAAGCAAGAATGACACTGATCTCTACCTCAACAGTAGACTGATAGCATCTCAGATACTCTCAGTTGATTTGTATACAGGCAGTTATTTAATGTGGTATATAATTCTTTTTAACTATTTTGTGTTCTTACGCATAGATGTTTACATAGAAATATAAGATCATCTGTATTGAATATGCTTTCACTGATGGCACTCCTTTTTTTTTATTTTTGCTTTAACTTGTTCTGTTTTGCTTCTTTATCATAAATTTACGTTGATTTAATATTACTGTTAATATTTGCAGTTGATATTGCGTCCAAGACTTTATTTACCAGGTCGACAAAGTCACTTGTGTTTGCTCGCTGCGGCTTACAGGAGTCTCAGTCCGTCTTTATGCCTCTAAACATCAAACTAAGAATTACCCCGTCCCAGCACGAGCCATACGGGTTTTTGCGAATAACCAGCCGCCACGACAGAACATCGGACACTGTGGCCCCCGCATAATAGTTTCCATTACGAGTGGCTCATGCGACGATCCCCCCCGTATTACCGGGGTACGACCCGTCATCGGAGATGTGCCCTAAGAGCCACAACACCATTACTATACCCACCCGGGAAGCGAAAACCCGCTTACTTATACAGCGGCTTCTCAGCCGTGAACTCGCGGTTCCCCCAGGTGGGATATGCCTCTAAACATACCGACTCTAAGTTGCTGTTACGCTCGACATTCACGATCACTCCGCACCGCACGAATCTGGTCGCACTGCCCCAAAATCAGTCGTCAATGCGAAAATCCGATGATAACTGCCGTAGTGTGGTTGAAAGTTTGAAAATCCAACCTCGTTTGAAATCCATTTGGGCTTCCGGGTCATAAATGCTTAAATGCGACCGGTGTAGAAACGGGGGGAAGCCCTTTCGCACTTGAGGATATTAGAGCTGGCGGGGGTTCGCGTTTTGAAGGCGGGGGGAAAGTACGTACAATAAGGGATTGGAGTGTCCGTAGGTGATGGGTTTTCGTGGAGCGACCCGTGAATGACCTACCTAAATGGATGGGCTGAAAAACGGAAAGGTGTGGAGTACAAACACGCCATTTGCGTGGAGTGGAGTGATCGTGAATGTCCAGCTTTAGACTTGTGATGTATGAGGAGGAAGCTTAAATGACTTTACCTGATTATCAATTGCTTTATTAATGAGATCAGATGAAATATGACCTTCGTGTCTCTCAAAAATTAACAATATGGGCTTCTGGTTGAATTTTAAGTATGAAACTCTTTACAGACCTTATAGCAAGCATATCTGAGATCGTCCACTGATTTTTTTTATGCACTGTATTGAGTTCTGTTACAGTCTCCAAGCTCTAGTGCCCAATTGCTCCTAATCATTTTGGAGTTTGGCAACTGGGCACCCCCTTACAGCATTTTTAAACTGAACTAAAAAGAATAAATCAAATACACTTTACTTACTGTAATCTTTAAAGCGTTCTAGGTATTTCTAGATTGCGAATTACACTCACCAGACTAGTTTGAATCGAGTAGTGACTCAAAGTAGAAAGAAGCATAATTGTTTCCTTTTATTGAAGAGTTCTCTAGTGCGACAGTCGATCTGACCGTTGTTTTGGAGGGAAAGCCCACATACCCCCAGTTACCCTGCCTTACCATAGTCAGCTTGACCCAAATAGGGTTTGCGATGCCCCTATTCTGCTCAAGCGGATTATGGGACAATTAGACCTAAAGATCATTTTTTCGAAATAAATTGTTAACTATTTAATTAGTTAAAGTTTTAATTAGATCATGATATCTTGAGATAAAAGAACAATGAAATATACACTTTTAAAAGTTTTAGCATTCCGCAGTTTTATTAAGTGCCTACATGGATTCTATATAGATTTCATAAGAAAAAGTTTGTCTAATAAGAGTAAAAATATGTCTTGTTTAAATTAAACGGAAAGGTTCTGACAGACTCACTTAATATGAATTTTTCTATAAATACATGAAAAAGTTATTAAAAACAATTTTGAAAAAAAACTTTTATTAGTATACTAAAATGTTATTAGTTAAATTTTATTTTAAATATTCTCCAATTTTTAGTCTTTTATTTATTCTTCATTCATTACTATAAATAGAATTATGTTATTACGGAATTTTGTAATCGATTTTTTTCTCAAATACACATTCAGGAGGCACCATTCATATGGAGTCAAAATTTAAGTAAATTAATCAATTAATTGGTAATTAAGTACTCAAAATATTAAAATAATGAACTGTCATCGAAAACACAAAATTGTACAAAAGTTGAAAACTCCAGTACATCAGGAAGCAAGTGCAAAATCGATTACAAAATTCCACCTTTACAAACAGAAACAGTTCAAAGTAAATAAAAGTGTTTAAAAACAAACAAGATATTATTTCAATGTAGTCATACAATAATAATCAAGCAACTGTTAAGGGTCAAGAAAATCCTCATTTCTAAAAAAGATCAATTTCACAGTTTAGAACACAATAAAAACTTTGAGGCAACATCAACGAAAAAAAAAATTATTCTCGTAAATTATTCAGCGTCTAGGAAGTTAAGAATAATAATTAGATTCTTGTTTGAGAAAATTTCGATAAAATTCCCTAAACAAAATTCAATAGAAAATAGCGAGCACTCCAATATTTCAACTATCAGTGTCTTTTATTATTTTTTTTTTTTCATTTTGTTCCAATTCAAGCGCCGTAAAATTACCACGCCGTAATAAACAATGGAGAAAATGCTTTTCTTTCCAATTTTTGAGCTTGTTAGTTTAAAATTTCACCCAAGATTACTAGAGAAATTTAAACTTTAATCATTTATAAACTGTATCGACAGAGGCAAGAGAGGAAATGTTCTCCTCTTACTTCCTATATCTACTTGACAGAAATTTTTAAACATTTATTCGAGATTACCTAAGCAAAATTAAACATTTTAAGATTTAATCAGATAACGTTTGCCGCCTCAACTCTTGAAATCCATAGTTCCTTTAAAACATTTTGTCTGAATTATTTGAAAAATTGATCATGGCAAATTTTGAAATGCCACCTGAGAAATCGAAAGAGCAACTGTTTGCCTTCGACAATAACTGACTTTAATAGTTCATTTACTTCACTTTTTCTCCATGTTCGAGAAAATTTGAGAGAAAGTTGAGAATTTAGAATTTCATAGGCTAGATCAAAGAAAGCAAAGGAGGAGGAGAACTACTAAACTTGCTAACTAAAATTAAAACTAAACTTATTTATGTCTCTTTTGATTCCCACTATTTTAGACTGATTTATGTTCTCAATAACTTTTAATCCTCATTTTTTTAAATAAAAAAATATTTTTTTTTTTGCATTTTCATATCGAATCTAGTGTGCAACTGTTTATGTTTTTAAACACTTTTTATTTAACTTAGAGCAAGAATGAATGGATGTATGAATGAACGATGAATGGAGGAACGGGCAAGAGAGATACTTCATGTGACTAATAAAAAAATCCTTTCTTTCAGATCAATAAGTCAATTAATTTATAATTTTCTCTGTTCATTTTTGAGGTGCTTCATAAATAAAAGAAAAATGAAATTATTTTTCAATGTTTTTAAAAAGAGCAGGTTAAAATTGAATTTTAAAAAAGTGCGTTTTAAAATTGAATCAAAAAATAAATCTGGTACAAGAAGCAAAGAATATGAAAAAGTGAATGGTCCATGAAATTTTAGGGAGAAAGAAAAGAATGGGCTTGAAGACGAGCATCCTGAACAATGAATCTTATAAGGGATCAAGGTTCTCTGGATTGACTCTTCAGAATTACCCAACATCAACTAAGACGAAACAATTTTTATGAACCCCTCAGCCAAGTTAGATTCCATTTGGTAGTTAGTCAGTGTATGTTCTCATTGTATTCACACAACTCTATTAAAGCGGGGATTCTTCTGTAATCCTCTAATCCCTTCCGCTTTCAATAAAAAAAATTTCTGCCGAAAACCAGGACAAGATCGTACTCTTAAAACAACACAAAATGAGGGCCGGTATTTAAAACTAACCGCCATAAGAAACCGCAGTATAAGTGCACCTTCTAAGAACTACAGACACTAGAATTTCAACTCAAAATGCTCAAATTTGACACCATAGTATTGGTTTGTATGTTCGCAGACGGATGGTTTGTCTTTCTTTGTGCGAACCATCTTGTTGTCCACACACAGAATGTAAGTTCAAGCGCATCTCATAAGGAGACGAAATGAATGAAGCAATATTGTCTTATCTTCTGAGAAGAGAATCTGCTTTAGTAACAACGTAACAAAAGGCGAGAGGGTTGAAGAGAACATGACACTTGAAATAATGACTGAAGTGGCAAATTTGGAGGATGCGAGGTGATGATTTTGGTAGATATCTCTCTTAATGACCATAAGGATCTGACAATCAACAAAAATGGATCATTGACTTCTCAGCGATATAGGGATGACATCTTCAGATCTACTGTGGCTTCATAAGCTGCAGCTATCGGAATGGTTTCCTTCTCATGAACGATAATACACGGTCACACTGTGTGCAGCTGATTAAAGACTTTCTTTTCGACGAAGGAATAATTCGTATGGACTGGCCAACATTTTCTCCAGACATTAACCTAATGTTTGGATAACACGCTGAAGAAAAGGGATTACTGACCGCTTTTCTCCAAAAACAGTTCAGCAGCTGAAAAATGAACTTTTACAGAAGTGGGAGATAATACATCAGTCCATCCTTTATCATCTCTTTCACTACAATCCCCACAGGTGTGCAACATCTCTTTTGATCAAGTGAAAACCGTATCACCATATTAAAATTCATTTTTATCTCAGAAATCACGTTTTTATCATTTTTTTATCGGGTCATGAACAAATTATGCATTTCTTGTTTTCAGACAAAAAATTTACAATAAAACTTAATTCTTCCTCACTCTAGATGTAATTTTTTTTTCTTATGTTTACAATACCAGTAGATCATAAATAGCCAACAAAACATTTTTTATCCGCATTTTATGTCTAAAATCATAATATCTCCTGATTATTTTGGATAGTTTTTTATAACTACTATAAGAAGATCGTGTGTGAAAAATGTGCAAATGAACATGGAAAGGTGTGCAGAAAACGCGTTGGATAAATGCAAAGCTTTGTAGTATTAACATCATGATGAATATTTTGGAAATATATATCATGTATGAGATCCAAGTATAAGATCATGTATGTAGATTTAAATTCGTAATTAAAAACTGTATAAATTAGCTGTTTTTATAGTAAATAAATAAAAATTCGAAGTAATATACGAGTTACCTATTAATTTGACAGGTGTCCGTAAAAATATGTCCGAGATAAGTCTTTATTTTGCTATATGATCACAATTAAATACAAACGGAGACTTAACTAGAACGAAAACACAGAGAGAAGATATTAAAAGAAGAAAAAAAATCCTTCCACACATCATCTCACACTATTACCTTATTCACGCCCTAAATTATAAAATAAATAACATCATCGGAATGCCATCGTGGAGTTCGTAAAAAATTAAAATACAGCAGAAAGGGTTTTTTTTCACATTTTGCATTCTGATTTAAATTTTGTAATTACCATTAAAAAATAATGGAAGCAATGATGTATTCCAAAATTTCTTTAAAAATAATTATTTCTTAAAAAGACATTTCAATAAACATGTGCAAAATAACGCAAAATTGTCTAAGGCAACGAAACAATTGCTATAGTAATTACCATCAAACTTCCGTATTAAAGAGAACATGTTTTTTAGTATTACTTAATTTTCACTGTAATGAATACATAAATTATTATCTTTATAAATAATTGTTCTTATGTTTATTTTAGGTGGAATAAACCAAAATCAAATCCCGATGAAGTTTCAAAACGAAGACTTCATAAAAATCTTTCGAAACAACTATCCAATTCTGAGTTCTTACACGATTGGCCTACAGTGAAGAAATATGGTTCTTAAAGAAATTCCTGATCGTTACCTGGGGATGATTATCCATTTTTTGATGAATTTTCACAATGACACTTCAGAATTCAAACGCCCTCATTTAAGAAAATCTTTCAAAAACTCGTATAAATTTTTTCTGTTTATGTACGGAATTTTAACAGTAGCGGGTTTTCTTTCCAATCTTTTATTACTTCGAAAACTTTTCATTCGCCGACATTATAATATTTCGATGTATAAATATTTGGCATTTAATGCACTGAATGATGTTGTGAAGTGCGTCGTCGTTTTACCGCTAGCTCTGTCAACTACTCTCATTCAGAATTGGGTATATGGAAGTTTCTTGTGCTATCTGTTTCCCATGCTACAGGACATTCCATTTCACGCCACCATGCTCACTTTCCTTCTCACTGCATTTGACCGCTATCGTCAAACTGTCTATCCTCTCAAGCAACCAGTGCCTGCATTTTTATGTATGATTGGTGTTTGGACTGCAACAATTGTTGCGGTTTTACCATACGCAGTATACACTCGATACTTAGATTTGGAAATTTATTTTGGAGTTCAATTTAAGGGAACTGGCATTTGTGCAATTAACGTAGAAGATAACATTGAAGAATATATTCGAGGTTTATTTATAATAATGTATGTTTTACCTTTGGGACTTCTGGCATTCCTTCATATCAAAACTTCCGAAGAAATAAAGTCACGTCAAATGGCTTATACTGTATCGTTTCATGATGTTAGCCTTCCAAGATCACACGAAAATGATTCTGTAACATCACTACGCCCGAATATAACACATGAAGAAAATCCGAGACCTGCCACTTTAACGGTGCCAAATGAGTTTCCTATTGCCTGCCAAAGATTCGACTCTCCCCAAGAAAGAGTTTTGCATTTTTCAACAGATACCATAAACAGCGATGAAAAAGACTGGATTTTAGAGAAGCAAATGCAGTCTTTTCTAGCAACAGCAGTCACTACTTATGCAATTTGCCTCTTGCCGTTGAATCTAGTACGTCTCTTGAAACATGTTGTCTATGAAACGTATGAAAACAGCTTCCATTTCGACATTTCCTTCATTACAGTTGTTTGGCTAGCTTTTGTACCAACAGTATCAACACCTGTGATTTTTTTACTATGGCAGCGTTCTGGCGTTCATCAATCGAGCATAAGTCGGTATCTGAGACTGGGTAGATCGTCTGATGTCTCGGGCTCTGTATACAACATAGAAAAGAAGAATTCTTTCGTAGAAAAATCTGCGAATGAAAACAATACTATTTAAATACGCGGAAGGAAGTTTTGCTGCTACTAAGTGGCCTGATATTTGATTCGGTATCTGAAAAATGATCGTAGATGTAGAAATAAATGCATACAACACAGATGCACATGGATCCCTAATATGAATTCCAAATTTAAAAAGTGCAATTCTCAGACTGTACAACAAAAATTAATATATATATTATATGCATACAAATAACTGTGTGTGTGTCATCTGAATAATGAATAAAGTTTAAATGAAGTTTGTGTTATAATTATGTTATATCAAATTTTGGGATAATATAACCATGAATATACAAATAAAAAAACTGATTACAATTGCTCATCAACATTAAATGATATTTACATCAAATACAAATTTTCATTTTTTCAATGTCTTTAATAAAAGTGTTTTATATATTTTTATTTAAAAATGCTTTCAACAAATCAACCGTTCAAAAACAAAGCAAACGATCTGTCAAAAAGCAATTTTTATGGTAATGCGCAAACCAAGGAACTTCTGTTTTCAGCAAACATGGTATGATGTGTTAATTAAGCATCCGTCAATTTAATTTATTTACATTTCATAACTTATAAATTTGTAATACACAGTGGAAACTAATTATATTTAAAAGAAGTGCAGCTATAGCTACACAAGTGTAAGAACAAAATTACTGCCAACATTACTTCAATAGATCAAACCATCTTCAAGTAATCATAAACTCGACTTAAGAGGAAATATATTATACAATAGGCATTAACTTCCACTCCACGCATAAATAAAAATATTAGTATGACACTAGATTTAACAAGTACCAAGCCTATATACATATATTCTAGATCTTCAGTGAAACTGAGATTCTAAATACTGTAAGTCTAGAGCAGGGGTTCCCAATCTTTTTTCCCTCGCGTACCCTTTGATTAGTCTCTTATTTTCGCGTACCCCCTACTGTCATACCCCTCCCCCGTCTCCAACCATCCGTCTATGCAAAAAAGTATTCATCAATACTGTTAAGCGCTTAGGTGAGCTTAAGAGTCAAGCGACTCGAATTAATAACATTTGCAGGACTTATTTTTGATTTGGAATGTTATTCCATTTTTACTATAGTTATTTGTTCAACGCCAAAACAAATGGAGCCAGTATTGTAATAATTTCACATTAACTTAAATGGATGGCTAAAAATTACATTTCGTAATAATCAACTATTCAAATGGAAGAAAATTTCAATTCGATCCTTGAGTTTTGTCTCATGGAGCTGAGTTTTATAAAATTGGGTTCAAATGAAGACAGATATAATATCATGTCTGTAGCTGCGTCAAGTTCATTGCGATATTTATTCTTGAGATATACATAAGACGAAAATGCTCTTTCCACAAGTTCTGTGTTCCTGAATGGTACTAAATATTTTATTGCTTTATCACAGAGTTCTTCGTATTCTTCTTTCACTGCTACACAGAAGTCAGTCAAATTTATGTTTTTCAAATTCCGATTTTAATGAAGAATCAGTGGAAAGGAAGTGTTAATTTTTCTTTCCAGAAACTGTTATTTTTTCGGCTTCCTTAAAAAACACTTCTTCGAATGGATTTAAAATCCACGTATCTGCATCACTGCGCTACGGAAAATAAATGACAAATTTAGTCCTTTTATATGTGCTATTATACTAGTTTTTACTTGTTTTGATAATTTAAGTTTGTTCTCAGATAAAAAAATCTGTGAAGTTTTTCAAAAACTTCATACTGGTCTTTTTTGATACAGGATTATAGACTCGATTTTATCAGTTACCTAAAAATTGGTTATGGAATTGTTCTGCAATCCTAAATTATTTTTATTTATTTCTGAAAAATGTCAGATAAGTACGCAAACTGTCGCAACCATTCACTTTCATAAAATTTAGAGCTCAACGTAAAAGGGTGGTCTTCATTTTGAAGTCAAAGCATTTGAACATCCTTTCTCAGTTCAAACAACCTTGTGAGTACATTCCCTCGCCAAAGCCATCTCACTTCTTTGTGCCAAAGTAATGTAATATGTAGGCTGCCCATGTATTCACAAACATTGATGTTCATGCATAATCGGCGCTGGTGAAGATCAAATATCAATCACTTACCATGTTACCTTTTGTGTTCTTTTTTTCTTATTTTGAGCATAGGCTTTAGAACTTTCTCAACTTTCACTTTTACTTTTTACAGGAACTTGAGGAAACAAAATTCTGTAACTTTTTTTAACCCCTTATGTTTTCTTGTGTCCGCCATTACCGATGAGTTCGCGTACCCCCAACTGGTCCTTCGCGTATCCCCAGGGGTACGTGTATCACAGGTTGGGAACCTCTGGTCTAGAGAAATAATTTGCCATAGTTCAGTCTAATGTCTCTACTCAGCTATGTTTTTAGCACTCCCATTCCTCCACAAATGAACTATGTTTTGGATTTTCTCTCGTAATTTGTACCACCACCCCTCAAAAAAATTGGAAAAACCGTCAAATTTGCAGGGAGGGGGGGTTCCAACATCCATAATTATGGCAAACTCTTCAGAAACAAATTCAGAACCATGCAAACTTTCAGTCATCAGGCAGGTTAACCTTGAATTTACATTTAGATTTCAAATATCAAAAATAACATTTATACGAAATGACAACAACGGGAGTCACTTCATACTCTAGTTACAAACCAAAAATTGTATTTGGAAGTTTTGTCCCATTTTTAGGACCGTGTGAAAACGAAGTGCCAAAGGAATTCTTTCAAAGATTGGCTACATAACTGTCTACTAGCTGATCTGAAGGTAACAACTGAGAACTAGTCTTATTACATTTGATTAATAGTCATTCAGCCATAATCAAACAAACCAAGTGTAAAATCTTATATGTGCATTCAACAAAAGTTCAAAAGTTAACTTCAAAAATGATCGTTTAACAGATTTATGCTAATAATTATTTCTTCAAAATTTGGTTAATTATTGAAAACTGCACAAACATAGTTAAAGCAATACCCTTCTTTCAGAGTTCAAAATTGGTCAAACTTAATATAAAGCAATTCTGAAAAAGTAATCTTTCCAATTTTCAAGTATAATTTAATTTGGAAAGATTCTTGGGGAATATGAAATTTTCAAAAAAAGAAATTAAAAAAAAAATTTACTCGTCCTATTTTGTAATAATGTGACTAAAATTACTAAATAAAGAAGATCCTTTTATTTTACTTAAGATTTTATTTACGGCGTTTGAAAACATTATCAATCTGAATATGTGAACTACAGGTGGGTGACGAAATTATGTGAACACTTTTGGATTTGCACATTTTTTCGAACATCTCCCGAAAGTCTGGGTGAATTTTCATTGAACTTCGATCATGTAAATAATAGTCTTGAACGCGTATTTTACATTGAAGATTCGGACACGAAGGCCTTTAGAGGACTGACCAGAAATTGATGACAGGAAGAAGAAAATGATTCGGGACCCTCCCGTTTCGCAGAAAGCTGATAATGATTTGCGACTTTCATCAATGGTTTTGTTTTGATGCAGGCAATATTTACTTACATTTTCTTAAAAATATCACGAATATTCGGGCAGAAATAAAGGTTTTCTTAAAAAAGTCCCAATTTCCCCTCGTGTTTTTTGCTTATTACATGCAGAGCTTTTAGCCAAATTATACGAAACTTACAGAATTGGTGCCAATATGCCAGAAAAGCATTATATTACTAGTTAAAGTAAATACTTTGAATATTCGTTGAAATAAGTGTGTTTGGAGCAATAATTTTTTACTGCGCATGCGCGAAACGTAGCATAATTTTTCTTTCATAATTTTAAAGTCAGATGTATAGTGCAACTCACATAAAAATTCCAGTTGAATTTTATGAAAGTTGAATATCCTGAATACTGTAGCAAAAGGTCTCTCTGCGGTATGGTGTAAACAGTCCAACACGCAGGATAATGGAGAATGAAGGTTTATTTACAAATATGCAGGAAAACACGTAGCACAGGTACAGGAAACAATAGTCCTTGCACAGATTACCAATGTAAATAGACAACAATTCACAGGTAATGACAGTTCAGCACTTTGATATCTAACAACACAAACAGTCAGCAAATAACTAGTAACGACAATAACAGCTCAGCTCACCAGCTGATTAGCTCACACAGCGGATAGAACTCCGAAGACGTTCGCGCTTAAAGCGAAGTAACCAGTCGATCAAAGACGCTCTTCTGAACTAGGCGCCGTCCTTAAATATTATCTCCGACAGGCCGTGACGTCACGTGGTGTTTTCTCGTGTATTCCCTTTCCTAGTAGAAATATCGAGAAAAGGGTTGTATTTTCGGGAATCATCTATTTGTCGCCAAATCGCCAAAATGGTCGCCAAGGTCATGGGTGCCATAAGAGTCGTTGAGGTCACTCCATGCTTAACCTTGTAAAACTCTCTTCCCAACCATAAGACTTGCATTGCTGGGAAGCGACTTTCCATGTTTGTAACAATACTCATGTATACTTATAAATTAAATACATTATTTAAATTGCAGTTCGACGATAACTATTCAAAGATCCAAGCTTAAAAAATATCAAATATGTAGAAAAGCCCTTATCATTTAGCTTCTCTTAGAGAACTACCAAAATTCGGCTCGCTGAAATGCCACTATATTTCTGAATCTTAACGCTATTCAACCGGAATTTTTATATAAGTTGCACTATACATCTGACTTTAAAATTATGGAAGAAAAATTATGCTACGTTTCGCGCATGCGCAGTAATAAATTGTTACTCCAAACACTCTTATTTCCTTGAATATTCAACGTATTTACTTTAACTAGTAATATAATGCTTTTCTGGCATATTGGCACCAATTCTGTAAGTTTCGTATAATTTGGCTGAAAATCCTGTATATTAAAAAAAAAAACATGCGGGGGAAATTTGTGATTTTTAAGAAAACCTTTATATCTGCCCGAATATTCGTGCTTATTTTTACGAAAATGTATTCAAATATTGAGCACATCACACAAAACCATTAATGAAAGTTGCAAATCCTTATCAGCTTTTTGTGAAACGGGGTGAGCCTAAATCATTTCCTTCATCAATTTCTGGTCAGTCCGCTAAAGCTCCTCGTGACGGAATCTTCAATGAAAAATGTGAGTTCAAGCTTATTTTTTACATGGTCAAGGTTCAAAGAAAATGTATCAAGCCTTTCGGGAGATATTCGAAAAAATGTGTAAACCCAAGAGTGTTCGCATTATTTCGTCACCCACCTGTACATAATATTACCTACCACACAGACCCGTCTCCACTGTACTAATGTATATTAAATGCATTTACGAAAAAATAAATTTTTTTTTCTTAAAAGTAGCAATTTAAAACGTGTGAAGCAAAAAAATAAAACTAACTATGGTGAAACATACATATGTGTATATAATATCACAGAAATCCAAAAAGAGGGCAATTTTATAAATTTGATGTAAATTTCCTGACCATGCCAGCGAACATAACACATAAAATAAGCAAATGAACATTTCATTAGTTTCTATATGTCTAACAAGGGGAGGGCACGACTTGGGAAATTTAGTTCGGAATGAGACTTGGTATATTAGTAGTACACCTTTAGGGTGTTCATCCATTAAAATGCTAAAGCGCAATGGCCAGCCAATTGGGAGAAAATGGCCCTCAAACTTTCGGCATAGCTTATACACCAGTAAGTTGTCACCATTGTTGAAGCGCGAATAGCATGGTCAGTATAGTACTAGCGTCCAAACGTTTTGCCCATGGTTCGATCCCGCCTAAGTTTTCTTTTTCGAAAATATTTTTTAAAATTAATATTTATTTAAATCAAAAATTTATATACATCTTTTATTAAAATATTAATAATTTTTAAGCATTGAATAATTTTTTATTCATATGATACATAAAACATAGTCATAATTTAATTTTTAAACAGTTAAATAATCTTAAAAACAACTTAAATGATGTTAAATAATAAGTATAATTACTATTATCATTATATGTCATTAAATTTTTGAATGATCACGTTCAAGTAATTACAAAATTTCCATTCTAGTGGAAATCTTCTTTACGGAACAGGTATTGACAGAGAAAGAGAAAGACTGTCCAAAATCTGAAGTTTATTTCCCAATAGATCTTTAAAATAAACGTACACCATTTATTAATTATGCAATACGTCAAAATATTCTTTTATTTCTAATGTTTTTATAAGG
Source organism: Araneus ventricosus (assembly GCA_013235015.1). Lineage (NCBI taxonomy): Eukaryota > Metazoa > Arthropoda > Arachnida > Araneae > Araneidae > Araneus > Araneus ventricosus. Next base: position 370,766 of record BGPR01000062.1, read on the forward strand.
TGTTATGTATGTAAATAAAAATTAATAAATGTCGAAAAATTTCAAAAATTTACAATGGAAAAATCTTTATGAAATTCTTTTATGTTGAGAGCAATATTATAATTAACTAATGAGAGAAACTATTATTAGTTATTCTTTAGCACCATTAAATTTGTATTTATAATTAATTATTTTTCTTTTTTGTAAATAATTTTTGAAATTAATAATTTCAAATTAAATTAACAATTTATAAATATCCAATTTAAAATATTAATCTTTTGATTGAAAAAAAACTGTTTATTTATATAATCCTTGAATTAAAATTATAATTTAATTTTTAAACAGTTAAATAATTTTAAATACATTCTTTCTCAATCAAAACCATTTCCGTACCGCTAGGTAGGAAATTTTGTAATTACTTTGATGGAATCATTCAAAAATTTTAATAACATATAATAATAGTAATTATACTTATTATTTAACATCATTAAAGTTGTTTTTATGATTATTTAACTGCTTAAAAAATAAATTATGACTATGATTCATATCATATGAATAAAAAATTATTTAATGCTTAAAAATTATTAATATTTTAATAAAAGATGTTTATAAATTTTTAATTTAATTAAATATTAATTTTAAAAAATATTTTCAAAAAAGAAAACGGAAGCAGGATCGAACCCTGGGCAAAAGCAAGCTAGTACTATACTGGCCATGCTATTCGCACTTCAACAACGGTGACAACTGGTATATAAGCTATGCTGAAAGTTTGAGGGCCATATTCTCCCAATTGGCTGGCCAGTGCACTTTAGAATTTTAATGGATGAACACCCTAAAGGTATTCTATTAATATACCAAGTCTCATCCGAAACTGAATTTCCCAAGTTGTGCCCTACCCTTGCAAGAAAAGTTCCTGATGATATGTTTTCTTTCTTTTTTATTCCTCGACATTTAATCATCTGTTATTTTAACATTCATAATTTATGATTTGAATTTAACAAATTCGTACTTTTTTCAATACTTTTCATACTTTCAGTACTTTTTACTTGTATTAAATAAATTCATTCAGATTTTCAATTTAATAATAAAATTAGTTTTCACAAATATTTTCATGGTTAAATCAAAAATTTAATTCTTTTATTTCAATTTCCTAAATTAATAAATTAATGCATATTACAGGGAAAGGTCCCATACCTCGGCCACTCATTAAAACAAGTGGCACCCAAACTTTTTGATTTCAGACTTGATTTGATGTCAAATCAAGTCTGAAACCAAAAATTTTGAGTGCTATAGAAACATCAGCAAATCAGCTTTTTAACCTCCTTTAATTTTCCCCTTGACATATCATATAGTAATGTAAAAATTTTAAAATGCATAATCTTTCATAATTGAGAAAGATACATCACGGGGTTGTACCTTAGCCATCTCTGTGCTGTAACTTAACCAGGGAAATAAAATATGATACTGTCATGCATCAATTGGGTACAAAACTAAACTTTTCAACATCATTGCACAATATTAAGGTATGTATGATGGTTGAATAATATCACAACTGAAAAAGGAAATTTGTTTTCTTAAAAATATGTAAGTAACTAGACACTTTTGTTCACTCAAAAGCAAGTTATATATTAATGATTATTTGGACAAGGGAAAAAAAACTGCTAGTCTTTAAAAAAAAGTTGAAAAATCATATCGTAACTATAACAATGCAACAATACAAATTCTTTATCAAGAAAAAAATGTAAAAAAGGAAACATATCTTCGGACTAGGAAAAAAAACTAAACTAATTAATGTTATAATTACAAAATGGAGCCGGAAATTTATGTTAGCGTCAGTGACAAATTAACAGTGCAGGTAAATCCATGACAATATCTATGACTTTTATATTGAAAACATATCCAATATCTGACTATGCAAATACATTTTCTATCTTTATTATTAATTTCACTTCGACTTCATCTTGCATGCCCTTAACAACTCCCACACAATGTTTTGTGTGCCTATTTATGACAAACTTAACTAAAACCCACATCTTGATGTTGATACAACACTACACTACACTGTTTGCAGGTGGCCAAGGTAAAGGATGATGCACTTGGCCGAGACTGAGCACCTCTAATATTATTTAAATTCCTCTCAAGCAATTATTTGTGCTTTTACTGATTTAAAAAAAAACTTTCAACGTGTGTCAGGTATGAAACTAAGAAGGGCACTATATGAAACATTAAAAAAAAAAATTACCTTGAAGACAGGGGAGAAATTCACTCCTCCAGCAGCTTACATCGGCATTCGGAAAACTCTTTAGATTTTAGTTGAAAACTAATAATCCGAGATAACTGTGTGCAAGGCCTGGCCATTCTAAACTAAACATTTTGGGACAGAAAATGAAATTTCTCTACACTCTCGTTTTGTTATATCGACAGTTGGTCAAGGTATAGTCCTGGCCAAAAAAGGTATGTCCCACCCCTATATATATATACAGTAAAGCACCTTTTATACTTTTCTCATTTATACATTGTTTTATCACAGTCCCAACTTATTCCTAACCATTGTGAAGAACAGTGGAAGCGAGTAGAGAGTAGGGGGACGGCCGACCTCCCCCCCCCCACACACACTTTTTGCGGGGAAGATTAAATTTTTAATTGATTTTAGCTACTTAAAACTAGGAATTATAAAAAAGCAATAGTGTCCACGAAAGCTAGTTAATTTTTTAATTTAATTTTTAAATTTTGTTGTCAAACCCTATGCTCCTGGGTACTTTTAGATATCTATAAATGTTTTGCCTTCCCCTCCCACTTTTTTCATCTAATAGCAGCCCAATAGAAATGATAAAGAATCTCGTTTATATGACACAAAGCTTCGGTTATCCGTCATTTTCCCACTTTCTAAAAATAGCAAATTTTCTGCCTTGGTCATTATTTCTCTGTTCCAATTATTTTAAGATTTTTTTAAATTAAGATTTCTTTAATCAAACACTTACCTGCATGCACATAAATCACATTAAATAAGAAATTAATAAATTAGTACTCAAGATGTGCAATAATGGTATGCTTTATCTCACTTTTATGATAAATGTTTAATTATAAAATTTAATTATAGTTTTCAGTACTATATAGTAATACTACTGGTACTACCTTAAAAAAACTTTAAAATTATTACCTTTAAATTAATTTGCACTAGTAGCCTTAAATTTGTAATAATCAGAGCGGTTTATAAAAATTTCGATTATACGGCTTTTCATTTATACATTGTTTTACGGCAGTCCGTTGAAAGGCGTATAAATGGTGCTTTACAGTTATATATTATTTTGAATATTTGACTTGTAAATTTCTCAGGTATTTTCTTTACACCCATATGTGTATTGCATATAAGTTAATTAATATAACAATGATGTCTAAGGCCATAGAATAAAACATTATCAGAAGTGACAAATTTACAACCAATTTTAGGTTTTGCAATTAAAACATAAATGCTAGTTGAGTAAATGGCTGAAGTCAAACAGTGTAAATCATTTTTTAAAGAAAAAAACAGTAATATAAAAATAAATAAGGAAATAAAATTTTCATAAACAGCTTTATTGGAATTTATAAACCACAAACATACAAAAAAAAGGTGAGTATACTAAAGAGAAATTACAAAAATGATTGATCTTCATGCATCAATTTAGATACACAAACAGATCAACTATAAAACAGTAAAAATGCTTCTGTAATTTCCACTCAAGATAAAATTACTTAGATCTTTTAATACTATGTAAAACTTTAATTCAGTTACATATTTACAAAATTAAAAAATAGTTCTGCTTATAAAGACTAACGAGCAGGAAAAGACGAAACTGCTGGAATATTAAAATTAATTTCAGGGACAGAAAAATCAACAAATTAACATTGCACTTATGCTGTTTAAGCTCTCTCCCTTAATGGGACAATTTCATGTACGTATTATTCAATTAAACACAACAGTTACTTTTACATTTCACACAACTTGTGCACACACAGTTTTCATGCAAGTTGTTTAAAGAAACTTTTACAAAAATATTAGTATAATCTGCTTGTACACAGGCGAAATAAAAATGAACAATCACTAATCCTTTCTGGCAAAATTTCAAAACTGACATTCAAATACACCTATATTTTGAGCAATTATTCAATTTTAAGGATCAAAAGTTGGAAATCAAATAAATCGAATATACATGGGCAAAAAAAGGTACTACAAATACTTCAAGTAAGGGATAAGGTAAGTTTTGGAGTATTTCAATGGCAACAGTATCAGTTTGGGTTGCTACAAATACAGCTAATTTTGGCAAATTTTTAAATAGTTTCTTCCTCATTGAGCTTTTAAAAAAAGAATAAACTTTTCATTAGCACTCCCATAAGGATACAGAAAAAAAATCAATACATGCTAGATATTTTCTGCATATACGTAGGATTTCGCATGCTCCCAGTTTCAAATGTTACACAAACTATCATAGCTGAAACAAAATAGTTCTATCCTTCCAAACAAAAACTATAAAATAATACAAGCACATTAATTATTTGCTTTTCATCAATTATGTTTTCCATTTCTAAAAGCAATCGATTGTTAAAGGTGTTTGAATTTTAATGAAATAGCTACTTTGATCACCATACATAACTGAATCTAAAGCCACAAACTTAACATTAGTTTTTTGGAAGACATGCATAATTTTCACTGAAGTCTCAAATAAAAGAAATCTGGGATTTTAATAAATTTAAAATTGTTCTTATAAACGCAATATCAAAAAGATTTATGTTACAATTATATGCAAAGAATAAAAAATGGTTCACACTTTTATCAAAGTGAGAAAATTATTAAAAGAACACTGTGGTTATAAAATATACTTTTAAAACACATAACATAAAATATAAATAGCCTGATAATCCAACAATTTATTACACAAAATAGAATTCAACTATTTATATATATATACTTGCATACATAATTTTAGAAAGGATACAAATTACACTGAGCATAAACAAGTTAAGTTTCAAATATATGACCAAAGGGAAAGAAAAGATTAAAAGCATAATTATATAAACTTTTTGAAATAATTTGCTTCTACATAAATCGGAAAACCATAAAGGGTTGAATCAGAAATATGAATAATTCAAAATTGAATATTTATTATTTATATTTTTAGTATTTGAGTTAAAACTGAACTTAGATAGACACTGTGTGTTCACTGAAGAGCAATTTTGTTAGATCTTCAACTCTGATATATCATGGCAAATAGAAATTAAGCATTAAAGCTGTACATACAATATTCAGCATTTCTAATTAATATGCTACCAACTCGTTATAGAAACAGTGGTAGAACTGAGCATGAAATAAAACAACATTATGTTTACGTAAAGTAAGGGGAATATAACAATGTGCAAAATAGTAATTACAAAACTTTTACTATTTCAATTCATAGAAAATTTACCCTATATTATGTTTACGTAAAGTAAGAGGAATATGACAATGTGCAAAATAGTAATTACAAAACTTTTACTGTTTCAATTCATGGAAAATTTACAGATAGTGTTTTTAAGTCATTCGAATCAAGTCAGAACAAAAGCAGATGAGTAGTACACAATGGAGTATTCTCTGCAAGTCGAAACTTGGCTGCTGACTGGGATTAAAAAGGTACAAATATGGCCTCTATACTTGTTGAATATTAGTTCTTGTCAGTGAATTGGAAGTTTTGTCAATCATTTAACAGTTATTAAATTCTCTCCCATGACACTATTTGTTCTTTTAATAATGGGCCTTGCAACAGACACTAAAATTTTAATTGGTACACCCTATTATTTTTTAATATATTATAGTTTGGTTTATTACTCGCATTTCTTTTAATAATTCAATATTATGGTCAGTAGAAGGAACAAACTATTATTCTGAAAGAATTAACTTTTTTGAGAAAGTAGTAGCTTCAGAAAATCTGAGCATCCCAAATCATTAAGCTTAAAACAGAACAGCTGCTACAGTTGGAATATCATTAGAAATAGTTGAATTAATCAAGAAGGAATTAATAAAGTCTCCTATTTCTTCTGACAAGTGGTAAAACACTTTGAAGGAAATAAATGCTCTTTTACACATACAATATTTAAATTTATGTATTCATTTCTCTTAATGTGTTAAAGAAAATGTGTCTGTACATGAAATTATGGAATGAGTGGCACAGAAAATCTAAGAAAAAAGTTGTAGTCGCAACTGATGATTTCTCAAATTGATGCTGATAAATTATACAATGTGTCCATAAAGCCAATTCCCACAGATCCCAAACAAAACACAGCTATAATACCTATACTGTACGAAAGAATCAGAAAGGTGGAGAAGTCCCATGATGCACATGCAGATAGTCAAGTGAGGGACACACGACTTCCAACTTCTTCATTCAGTCATGATGGAAAGGGTGCAGAGGAAAGTTCAATGTGCCCTTTGGTTTGTAAAATTCGAAGCCATGATGTGCATATGTTTTGAATATTGCTGCATGTGCCATGAAGACACCCATATGAAACCAACACCCGCTGGTGGGATCAGCAATTTAAGGGAACTGGATGAAACATGACTGAGAGAACAAGTCCTTCAAAGTCATGCCACACTCACATGAACACCTGTGCATGCATCACAAGACTTATCCACATCTCAAAAACTCTTTCAGATGTTGTTCTAAGCTGTACAATTGACGAGACCTTTCCAATAAAGCATCATAAATTAATTAAAAAGCAGTCCAAGTTAGGAGTTCAAAATCAGTTTACAGCCCCCAACTTCTTAGCACTCACAGCTATCAAAAAACTTTCAGTACAAAAGTTATTCATTATGATGAAGCAATATTTCGCCTCATTTGAAGTTTGACTGAATACGAACTCAGCAAAGATTTTCAACCTCTCTACTACATATAATTTGTCCTACCATAGCAGTTTTATTTGGGAACTATATTAACTCTAACACTATCAGAAATCCCACCACAGCTTTATGAATGACTGTGTTTGAAACAGTATTTGTATTAATATATATTTGTCAATATAGCTTTTGTCATGTCATGTAAAGTTGGAAACTAACTTTAAAATGTCTTTTCTCACAAAGTCTACTTCCATTTTAATACCAAAAGAACTAGAAAAAAAGAAATTTAAAATTATCTCATATATAATTTTAAAAAAGTGCATTCAATATAAAGATAGAATTCAATTTAAATAATTGGAATTTTCCCCCTCCTCCTTTCATAATATGTCTACAGATGCCAAAAGTCAATAATTACAACAAAGGCATTAAATTTAACAACACATCTCCCGAGTCTAAACTCAGTTGAGGGAGTCATTCGAAACTATTCAACCTAGCTGCCAATGTTCTGTGTAAAAGAGCAACTCAAAAACAAAAAATAAAACAGCTCATTAAATAGATAAAAAAAAATATTTTAATTCAAAAAAATTCCCAAACTGTACAAAATAATTGAAAGAAAAATCCTGTCTAGACTATCTTCATATGTCAATTTTTAAAAAATATAGAAGAAAATTCCACCATAGCCCATTCATATCTATTCATAAATTTCATGCTCTATAATTCTGTCCATTGTGCAGTATACAGAAAAGGGATTTCTCAATATTGTAAACTGGTGACTATACAGACAGGTAATAATCCACACATCACAGAGGATCTTAGCACCCAAGTACAAATTCTTGTTTTATTGGCAGTTTTTTAGATTCACTTAACTATTCAACACATTAGTTCTTAACAAAATACTTTGTGTATTTTACAGCAATATAATAAAACTGCAAATTATTTTTAGATCAAATGCAATTATCATAAAAACATGCATGTCAAACTCGCAGCCTGCAATGAGCAATTCCTCAATTCATTCAACATAACAAAAGCTACAATAAAATTTTCAGAGCTTAATTACCTTTAATAAATTTCCAACTACACATAATAATATTTAAAAAAAACATTAAACGGTGACCAATTACTAGTTCTGTCAAACAGGATGTTATGCCCACTGCAGCTGATCAGAGATACTAAAAATAGCTGCTAATGAGTGTGAATGTTTACTTGTGGCCTAGCAGTCATTATCGCTTAGTGTTCTTATCACTAAATATATTTAGGTGAGTGGATGCCACCTTTAAGGATAGTAGTCTTTGCAGAAACATTTGTTTGGGGGCGGGGGGTAGTTCTTACTCAAAATTTATGTAATGAGGACTACCAAGTTTTTTTAGCTGCTGCGATTATACAGTTCTCACCTTACCTTCATAAAGAAAGGGACACTTTATTGCTTCTTGTCATTTTTTTTAATCTGTTGATTTAATTCCCAGCTAGTGATAGGTCTTTTTTCTATTACAATGACCTAGGTAATTCAGTGAAAAAATATATTATTTGGTTTCAAGTTTTCTTTGCTAAGATTTAATCGGTCATTATTATTTTTTTTTTAATATTTTACAAAAAAAGTATCATCCAAATTTGGAAACAATCAAAAATTTGGATATTAATGTATTTTATTAATTTATGTATTTTATTATTTTTAAATTTGGAAATAATCGAAAATATGGATATGAATTTTTTTTTATGTTAGGCAGTATTCATCAGGGTGATTAATTACATTCAGTTATGAAAGGAAATAAAACTGCTGCAAGATGTGAAAAGACTGATATTCAATTTGGATCAGTTATAAACATAACTACTGCTAACAAGATTTCCGCAACGGAACGAAAATAGGTAACAGAGAAGAGATGCAAGTACAGAAATTTATCAGCCAAATTTGGAAACAATCTAAAATTTCTATGAGAAATTATTTTCGTGTTAAACAGTACTTATCAAGGTAGGAAGATATAATTAGTTGTATCCTTGTGCCTTTTTTACTTTCTCATATGCAAAATATATAAAGTGAAAATATTGAAATTGTAAAAAAAATACAACTTCGAGATTTTGATGAATCTCCAAGTTTTAGACCTCCTTAAGTCAAAAAACACATTTTTAGAATTATGTCTGTCCAGCAGTGTAACTAAGTAGGGGCGGCACTTGGAAAAGTGTGGCAAAATCAGCCATATAGGAAAAAAGTTTTATAACTAAGAAGAGCAGCGTCACTAGTTCAATCATTGTTATACATAAAAAAAATAGTTATAATGATTCATTCATATTTTTCTCCTTTTTCCAGTAAATTGCCAATGTGTGAAGGAAAGACTGGTGGTGGACTCGCGACTTCAAACCTAAATGCAGAGATCGAGGGGCGGGGGGTCAAACGACGAACTGTGTTATTAAATAATTTTTTTTCCTGCAATATATATATATTGTAGTTTATGTAACTTGTAAAGGAAGGGTGGCATGTTGTAAGTTCGCCCCAGGTGGCAAAAGTTGCAGCTATGCCATTGTGTCTGTCTGCGAACAAGATAACTCTAAAATGGTTTGAGCTGTATACTTCATTATACTTGCAGCTGTGTATTTCAAAGCAGGCCCGTCCCTTAGCTAATTGGACTAATTGCTCCCAATCGGGCCCCGCACTTGAGGGACCCTGTGTCAGAATGTTATCTACTCTCCTCTCAGTTCAGTGGTGCAACTAGGGTGAAGCAGGCCAAGCAAGTGCCCTGAACGCCATTGCCAGAGTGTGCAAAATTGAGGTCAAGAACTCAAAAGCGCTATGCTTTTATTTTACTTTCTCCTGTACAAAGTATACAAAGAAAGAATATTATAATCATCAAGAAATTCTGCCTCAAAATTTTAGCAAATAACAGGTTTTAGACATAATTGAGGAAAGAAAAAAAAAAAATTTTGGAATTATGTCCGTCTGTGAACATAACAGAAAAATGCAACCAGCTACACGCATGAAATTTGGCATGTAGTCGTTACATCAACTTTGTAGTTTTCTATCAAATTTTGGACAATATCCGTCCACAGGAAGTCCGCCTGTCTGTGTGCATGTGATCATGATAACTCAAAAACTTACATAGCAAAATGGATAAAATTTGGTATACAGTTTTATTATCAAAACTGTAGATCTGTATCAAATTTTGAAACAAATCCTTCAATGGGTTGACCATCTGTCGGTCTGCATAATTGCATGAATGTGAAAACTCTGAAACATGACTTAGATAAATGAAATTTGGCATGTGGTCTTTAAACCTAATATAACTCCGAACTCAAACCCAAATTGTAGATCTGTATCAAATTTTCGTCTCAATTGATTGAAAATAAGGCATCCAAAATGCATACTCGGCTTTTTTCATGATACTATGAAACACAAAACGCATCATGTGTAATGATATGCGAAGATCAGAAGGGGTGGGAAACTCCTGCTATTATTGCCATCCTTTCACCTTGTCTTGGTCTTTGATTTTGAGACCAATAAAAATCCGAGTATTTGTGGTGCAATTTTTATGCGAGGGATGACACTTTAATTAGGGAGTATACAAGAAAGTCTAGGAGAGACCACTCCCACTGATTGTATTTCTTATTGAAATAAATATACCTTTCAACAAATGGGGGTTGCAGCTCCAAAAACTTACAGCTTGGTTGGGCTTTTTTCCCTTGTCAGAATCCGAGTTTGACATGCTTGTAAATGATAACAGAATTACTTGGAAAAATAGAAGAATCTATGATTCCATGATATCTAGTGAATTATATTGTATATTAGAGACTTTGTCACTTCAATTTTTTTTATTTTACCTAACTGATAATGTAGAATCACAATTTTTTACCAATCTAGTTCCACTAATCGAAATTCATTAAAATTTTCAAAATCATCAAATTTTTCTTCCTATCAATCAAAAGTCAAACATATGCTTTAACAGCTTATATTTTACTACAAAATATCAAATATAATTTACCTGCATCAAGTAAAACTAAATTAACTTATGTCAAAAAAGTCAAACTACACAAATAAATAAATAAATAACAAGACAGTCAAAACGGGTTACATTATAAAATGTTCTATCGATAAATGCAGGAATTATAATTACTTTAACTGAAACAAACAGGACTTTTGACAAATAACACATTTTCACATGCATTCATACATTTTTGCTAGATTTTACTTCTGTTCTCTATTATTACCATTCAAGAAATCTTATAATGCACATTCTTTTAGCTTTTAATTGATGGTTGATAGATCACAAAAATTAACTGTGGATACTATTTCTTAATCTCTTAACAAGTAATATACTGAAGTGAAACTGTTGATAAGCAAAGTCTTTTTTTTTTCCCCATACTTTGAAATTATCACAAATATATTATATGTGTATTGGAAACAAATAATGGAAGAAAACGATTTATTATAAAACATTTCATACATAAAATAGATAGGAAACAAATGACAAAAATTCAACCTTTTCCATATAAATAATAACAGTATCAATATGATCCATAACATTTCAAGAAATTATTTCTTGACTTATTGTCAAACAAACACTGCCAATACATAGCATAATTAGATTTGTACGTCAAAATTTGAAGGACATCACAAGTTTAAGCATTTAAGAGTAGTATTTGGCATACACTACACTGTATAAAAATAAAACAGTATATCACAAACGAAAATGACGAAGTCAAATTTTTTCACCTTCGAAAGAACGATGAGTATTATGAGCTAGAAAAATAAATAAATATATATATAATAAGTATATATATATAATATATATAATAAAATAATATTGCTTTAATATCAAAAAGTAATCTATCAACACTGCCTACAATATTGGAATGGGTGGTCATAAATTATTGGACCCATGTCAAAAATCAATTATAAAAACTCAATAATGTAGCAATTATGTGTTTGTTTGTTTTTTTTAATGTAAGAGCAGTTTTAAGTTTCTTTTTTTCTTCAGATATGTACACACCGTTAGAGTTCTAAATCTGCTGTAGTGGGAAATTCCCAACGCAAGTGTCAAAATTACTATTGTTCCGCTGAAGGCGAAGAGCGTTCTCTAGTTTCACGAAAGCAAATCAACTGTAACAGTTCAAAGATGTTTTCGCCTAGAGTATCCAAATTGTCAGTCTCAAAGTAAGAATTCCATTAAGCTTTGGTATGAGCAATTTAAGGAAATGGGAAACATAGGAAAAGTGCTGGAAGACCATCGGTCTCAGACCAAGTTGCTGAATGAGTGAGGGAGACTTTTGCTAGAAGCCCGACTAAATTGAATCAACATGCTAGTTCGGCTAGCTTTTTCTTGGGGGGGTGTCATAAACCGGGTGTACTCAACAAAAATGTGCGATCTTGATGACCTTAAACAGAGAATCACCAAGGTAACTGGAAGAGGCTTCCCCCTCCAGGCCATGTAAAGCCTTAAGCCAATTTTGGCAGGCTGGTCTGGAGTGGGTAGTGAATGAATGAGGTAACTGGAGAAGCAACGACCATGATACTCTACAACACCTGGCGTGAAATTGAATACAAACTCGATATTCTACATGTGACAAAGTTATTTAACTGTGAAACATTATTAAAAACTGCTTGAAATGTGTGTACAGAAAGCTACTTTGTGTTTTTAATTATTATTAATTTTTTAAATGGGTCCAATAATTTATGACCACCCTGTATTTAAAATAGTGCTTTTTGATATTAAGTCAATGCTAGTTTTCAGCAGATAATAGACTTCATGCATTTGTTCAAAGAGAAAAGAATATGTTTCTACAAAAACTTCATTTTTATGTTTCATTAATTAGAAATTAATATATTAACTTCTGTGGATAAAATGAGTTTTGCTTAAATTTTAGCTATAAATCCTAAAACTTGTATATTTTAGAATGCAAATTTTTGAGCAAAAAACCACAAATTGGATACAATTCTTTAATACTGCTTACTTTCCTTTGAAAGAAAGATTAATTTATATGTGTTTAAAAAATATATTACACTGCTGGTAGCTGCTCATTATCCTTATTTAAATGTGAAAATACTTATAAATAAGAGACAAAGAAAGAAGTGTCAATAGAATTTTTAACAACAGGAAATCAAACTCTCTTCCAAGGCATAACAAAGGTAAACCTCGGACAAAATTTTAAAACTTGAACAATTCATACCTCTATAAAATTCAGCAATGAATTTCACTCCTGGTAAAAGATCATAAACTTTTGTCCTTATATCATTGGTAACTGAGGCATCACTATTCCACACCTGAATGATATCATCTTTATCTCTAACAGTTACACTGATACCACAAACATTGTCCCCTAGAAAAAGAATGGTGTTACATTTGTGAAAAAGAAAAGATATAATCTACAAAATCAAGTTAAGAAATCTTAAAATACATTACAAACCTTTACTGAGATAATTCACAAATTGTTCACCAATAGCTGCTAACAAGAGTTCCTTCCAAGCTCGTGGCTAAAAAGTAACACAACAAATAACTAGAATAAAACTTAATGAACACATCTCTTGATTTTGCCCAATTTTTCATAGAAAAAAAACTGAATAGTTTTAAAAAAATATAAATATTATATAAGCTGTATAAAAAAATTATAATTGACTTTAAAATATAGTTAAAACTTAACTTGTAAATGTCATATATGGAAATTAAATTAATTTTAAATGAAACTGTGTTAATGCAAGAACAAGTTAGGATTATTAGATATCACATGCAGATGAGGAAAATTCTCAAACAGGATACGATCTTAAGTCTTAAAAAAAAAGAATTTCTATCATAAAGTGATAACAAGCATTTTTATGCTTTAAATGATTCCCAAAAACATTTCGTTCAAAAAGAAAAAAAATGCAGCCAATTCCAATGCTTCTTGACATTTCGTACTTAGAGTAATTTAATTAATTTCATCAGAATTTCCATAATGTGTCACGGATAGAACAAATAATGCACTTTTTCCTGGAAGTCAAAAACTTCCTCAGCAGCTTCACAGACTATCGATAATCAGTTTCATAAACTAAAATGTTTACAAAAGCCTAAACTGAAACAACAAAAAATTAAGCATTAATAACAATAATACCCAATTTTCAAGTGTTTCTAAGCCAATTTCCATTTATATATAAAAAAAAAAAATTACATAAAAAAAATTGGTGAAAGCTTCGAGAATTCAAATAACTTATCTATAATCTACAGAAATACTTATTGTTTTCGAATAAAAACTTATAAACATAGGCCTTTTATTAAAAAAGAGTATTTATTAACAATTTCATAATGGATCTGAAAATGCAGAAAATAAATATTTTTTTAAGATTTTTAAACAAAGAAAGGGATAAAATTATCCAACTTTATATTTGTCTTCCAAACTTATTCAGATTATAGGCAGTTTTTCAGGTTACTAACAAAACTGCCATTCAGTGAATTTAAATAGTTTACAAATCACAATGTAACAATATCATACCGAGTCTTGTTTATTAGTTTTGAAGTGCCAAGATCCTCCTTTACGATTTTCTTCATCTTCCCAAACAGGTCTTCGTTCTCCACGCATTAAATGATAGCTATATTTTCGCTTAATCTCTCGAACATCAGGTATGTTATTGTATACACTCCAAAATGACTGAAAATTCAATAAGATACTATCAATTTGTAAAAGACAACTTAGTACTAAACAAATATTTCAGATTTGATGTCAAGAAAAATTTCTCTGCTTAATAAAAATATTTTAGGCAAAGAAGCCTTAAAAACTCAGCATTCAGAGAAGTCAATCATAATCCAACTCAATTTTCACTTTATTATTTAACCAGCATTATCTTAAATGGAAAAAAAACTAAATGACCAATAAAAATAACTTTAGAAAAAAATATTTTTACTGTTGGCAAAAATATAAAAGCTGAGAATGATTTGTTAGATTAGCATCCCTTTAGATTTTTTGGGCTGGACCTTCTATTTTTGAACTGTGGTCAGATGAGTGACACAAGCCGAGTAATATGGAAAGAATAAAAGTTATTTTCAACTGTAACCTTGTTTTCTTTACAAATTATTAATTTTTTACAAAGAAGCATTCTGTCCTGGTGGCAATTTTCAGAACATTTTTTCTTTAACGGAATCAATGGTGTTATATGTAGTTCGTCAAAAATGTATCTGAACACCTCTTATTGTTTGCAATTCATAAATGTTAAAATTAAGTAAAGTGTAATTTGATTTAGTAGTGTGTCCTCTTTAAATACATGTAAATCACCTTGGGATAAGGAGCTACTTTCATATTTATTTTCTTGTCGTCTTCAAATTTTCTAATAGCAACCCTCAGTTTCTCTTCTTTAAAAGAATTCCTTACATTGAGAACCTTTCAAAGATAATTTGAAGAAAAGATATGGAACAACTGCAGATATACAAGAAAAAATATCTAGGGGGTTGTCTCAATATACACAAACGTAGAAAAAAGAGGTAATTCTTATAGTTCTTTGCTTCACTTTTTACACTTCATTAGCTGATTTGATAATTTAACACTGAACTTCTTAGTTGTTCTTAAAAAGATGTACACCAAGAGGAATAATCCAAAACATTTGTCAAAATATAAATCCAAAACTGCATAAATTTATTTTCATTTATGGAAAAGAAAATAAAGAAAAATCAAAAAATTTAATATTAATAAAAATTCTCTATATTCATTTCCTTATCCATAAATAAATCTTGGATATACCAATGTGAAATTTTTTGCTTCTTATTTATCAATATATAAAACCAGATTTACAAAGATTAATGATTTGATATTTCTATCATTTTTTGAACCTTGTTTAGATTAAAAAATAATCGAATATCCAGAAAAACCATTGAATATCTGAAAAAACTATTTCATCATAATTATTTTTAGAGTAGCTAGAAAATGATAATAAGCTTATTCTTCTAAAAAAACATCTTTATCGATGAAATATAACTTTCATGATTAAGTTTTCGCCAAAAGAAAATAAATAGTAGTTGTGAAAATTTTCCATGTGGCATTTACTTCAATTGTTTTTTTAGTACAAATTTAAAGAATATTTTTAAATTTTTATTCATTTTTAAAGATGATACAATATTAAAATCTAATGTCAGTATTCAATCCATTCATAATTTTTTTATTTTACTTTACTCATTTGTTAATTTATTCTAACATATTTTCACTTAATAATTCTTTAATAATTGTATTCATTCACACTTCATTGAAATAGATTTTTTTTAAATTTTATTACTATTATTTTATAAATCAAGGATTTCCCAGGTTTTCTGAAATCCTAATCAGTTCCCATTTTTTCTTATATATTATGCATAAAAATGATTTTGTTCAAATGCAAGCCGAATCAAATAAAAATGTTATATTAATACCTAAATATTAGTCTAAAGTAGTATCGATAGACCTACTTTATTTTCAGTTTCCTTTCAGCAATACTTTTCTCCCAGCTAATCCATCTGTTAAATTGTGATGACCCCTCGAAAAGAGTGAAAATGGTGGCATTTTAAGTGTGTTTGGATTTTGCTATATATCTTTGGAATTACTGAGTGGAAATGGCTGAAATTTTGAACAACAGTGTTTTAGGTGTTGTATTTTCAATTTGCATCACAATTTTTATGTGTTTTGATACAATAATTTTTAAGATATAAATTTGTTAAATAATAAAAATTATAAAATATTACTTTAAATTTGGAAAAAAATGCACATTTTTTATTTGTGCTATGCAATAGTTTAATACAAAATGAGAATTACTATAATCAATCAATGGGGAACTTCAGCATTTTTTAAAAACACGTGAAAGCCATCCGTATATGTAGAAAAATCATTCTAATTTCAAATATGCAAGTGAAATTTTACAGAAAAATTTATTTATTTAAATATTGAGAGCGAAAGATGCACTGAAATAGCAGGAATAATGATGCAATCAGAAATTCACTCTCATTGGCCGAGTAGATTTTGACGTCAAGGGTGCCTTCCTTTGCATACTTCTCTTTTGCTAGTTCTGTACTCTGCTTTGAATCAAGGCATTTGTACCAGTTAACATTTTAAAAGTGAAGTTTTGAGCTAGTTATACATAGTTTATGTCCTATCACCTGAAAATAAAATATTGTACAAATAAAGAATTTTTTCTGATTTCAGTTTTTTTCACAAGGGGTGGGATGACATAGACCACCGCCCATCAATGGTCTTCCATATTCCCCGAGACTCTTCCGTGAATTGTATCGTCAGCCCTTTATTTGGAAATGCCTTAAAAGAATGTGTATCTCTCTGAATGCAACAGATTTTCCAACAATCAGCACTCAAATGTGACACACTATTCTGCAGTATTTTTACGGATCTCTTTGAAAGCTTTGGAACAAAGCAAGCTACTCACTTTCTATCAGTAAAATCCTGATCGCTTACTTATTTTATTACAAGGGAAATAACATAAATGTTTTGTTAGTACATGTGTCTGTAATTATTCAGTTCTGACAAAGAAACTGGACACAAAACGCCGGCTCGTAAATTATCTCATAAGAAAAGTTGTTTTGACCTTCCTTTGAATGCATGCAGTTACCGGAACAGGGCTCTATACTATACAGAAGAGGCTTCTCCTTAGGAAAAACGGATAGGTTTTCGAAACCATCAAGCAACAATAAATTGCAGAGGGGCCCTCGGGCATTCTGAGAAGATGCTGCGATTTCTGTTGCACAAGCAAGAACGAAAAGATAAGAACCTGACTTTGCATGAAGTATTAAATGTCGTATGCCTACAGAAAAAAAACAGGAATTTATTTATTTCAGAAGTTCTGTTCAAAATAATTTCAGGTATGGCATTTTTTTAAAAACACACCTGTGCTTTTTAAAAATTAATTTTATTTTATATAGTTTTATTTCAGTATATAAATTATTTCCTTTGTACAAGTATCAATTTTAAAATACTAGTTTATACTAATTAATATAAAATCTGGTAAAAATAACTTATATAAAGAAATACACTAAAAAATTAAAAATGATAAAACTGTAACGACTTTCGTAAATTGCAAAAGAAAAGAAAAGATACGAACAAAGTATCTGTAAGTAGTAAGCCTTCTTTACTGCAAAGTAAGCTTTTTTTCATTATGTTAGCTAATTTTTGAATTATATAAAAAAAAAACTATATAAATTTATAATAATATTCAAACCAGACCAAATGCGTATGATCTGGGAATTTAAGTGCTGTCATCAACAAACTCGAGATGCACGATGAGATAAATTTATCCCACCTTTTCTCAATTATAATAATTGATGAGCAAACTAACTTTTGAAGACTAATTTTGATTGTAATGCATTCATTGAATATAAAGAATTTATTTTGCATCAAAAGTTAATTCTGCGAATTATTTTGTTGAACTACAAATGAAAACAAATTTTATTATCAAAAAAGTCGTGAATTTAAACTAATTTTTAAGATATTCTTGTTAATTTTCAATAGTACTGGTAATTTTTAAAAAAATATAAGAAACATCTGAAAATCCATTGAAAAAATTTATGCTATAAAATAACATGAGCAAGTTCTTTTTATAAAAAGATTCTTAAAGAAGGTGGGATCTTCTATATTTTTACATAGAAGATCTTCTATATTTTTTTATATAAAAAATAAATTCCATGTAATCAAATGGGAAAAAACTAATTAACTTTAACTATTTGCTTTAAAATATCTTAATATTTTGCTGCTAACCTCACCTTATACTTCTTTTAAAAACAAAAAAGATATCGAATTCTGAATTTACTGTGCTTCATGATATACAATTTTAATAGGTATAATATAGATTAATAACTCACATCAAAATGATCTCCACAGACATAACGAACGCTGCTTGCTGATAATTCCGGATTTAGCTTCGGATCTCTCTTCATCGCTTTACACCACTTTTTGCGAATAACATAATTTTTTGGGAACATTGATAAATAATTTATCGGGTGCCGTTACAATTGTATTACGACATTTAGGAACAATACAATACTTGTATCTTTCCGGCATTATTTTATCTGATGCGATAGTCGGAAAATATAGAAAAAAACAGAATCTCTATACAGCGCGAACGGGAAGGAAGAGTGTGTCTCCCCCTCTGGCAATTTTGACGTCAGACCCGTTTTGTGCCAAAATGGATCGTTTTTCCCGCATTTTCTGAGAGGCGAACTTTGATTGCAAATTTAAAAAAAACAAAACTGTCTATAATTATTTTTTAATGTTATTGTTCGTTTTGAAGCATTTTAAATCGATTTTAAAAATAAAAAAAGATGCTGAATTTCCCCATTATACCTAAAGACATGGTGAAAAAACAGCAACCTTAATTTAACATCATGGAACTTGAATTTCAACAGCTCACAATTCATCATTTGCTTCTTTGAAATGGCAATATTTTATATGAATCTGATTTAATTTAATTTGGAAATTTCAAATTTGAATTCCAAATTGGATGTTGCCATTTGAAAAAATTTAGTTAGAATGAGTTTTAATATGAAGACAGCCCTTTGCATAAAAGAAAATTATGTATACTTTTAGAAACTATTTTACTAGGATGACAAAAAGTTTTAGTTTTAATATGCAATAATTAACACCTGAGTAAATAGTAGCATTCAGATACATTTTAGATGGACTGTACCAATCCATTAACTCTACTATGTACAGTCAATCAAATATGCATCACCTACATTTTTTGCTTTTTTAAAATTGATTTTGAATAATTTAATAATTAACTAATAAAGTAATTTACTTATCACATCATTGGCTTGAAGTAGGAAAGTTTTTTAACCAAGAATTTGTACTCAAATAATTAGCTTTTAATTGATTGATTTTAAATAAAAATTTAAATCCAAAATTAACTTTTTTAATTCCAATATTTCTTATTCATTTACATAGATTTTCACAACTGCAGTTGAAAAATATAAAAAAAATGTACATTGTAGGGCTAAATTGAAGTGGTTTCAACTGTCATTAGCCTAATATTTCTCTTTGTTCAGTCTTCAATAGATGATTTTCACCATTCAACAAACAAATCTTCTGTGCTGATGGCTTCAAGGGCTGAATAACTGAACTGACATAAAAATGTAAATTGCTCCCATATGACATTTCAGGATGTTGTTATAGAAATTCTTAAGGTATCCTCACCTAGCAAAAGTGTTATCCTACACATATGAAGTATCGGACTATTTCTGACATGTAGTGTCAAAATTAAGAGAAAATAAGGCAGTAACTTTTCAAAATATCCATCTAAGATCTGGTTAATAAACAGTAATTGCTAATACACAAAAAAGATAAAGCAATAAAGAGAGAATCTTTTATGATATTACATTTTTTTTATCAAAATGAAAGTTTAGATAAGTTTAATTATATTAACGTCCCGTTTTGAAGCAACACGAGGGCTATTTTAGAATGGACCTCATAATTTTGAACCATGATTAGATGATGAGGATGACACCTGAGCTGGCACCCATTCTCCAACTTCCACACCACACCAGCAGGCGGACGTTTGGCCCCCTACGTATGATTTAGCATACAACAGGCACACGTACACAGTGAATCTTCAGTGGAATAGGGTTTTGAACCTGGAACCCTCTGGCCCCAAAATCAACAAATATGAGAATTTATATTGCTGTTTCCAATGGCAAACTTTCAAAATTTTGTACTAAATATCTCCTAAAAGCTCAATGAATAATTTTGATGATTCCATTTAATGTAATGTTATTAACAACTGACCAATAGCAAACTATTTTTTTAAATAATGCTTCAAATGTGTATAAAAATGAAATTTCAACAAAATTTTGAATCAAAATCCTTGATTTTAAAAAAATCAGGAGCAAAACTATAAATTCACGAGATCCTGGTGTTAAGATAAAGATTACGAAATCGGCAGCAAAACATGAACCAAAACAAAAACTTTCCAACCAAGGAAATATTTTTTCATCCTCGAGCCAAATTTAAAAATTTATGAAGGCCTTTAGAAGGAAAAAGTGAAATTTAGTTTTTCTAAAATTTCAAGTAGTATACAATAGCTGAACCATGATGACAGAGCAGTGCATTATACGCAATTACTCATAATTATGTTTATGTCTTGTTGACTATCATCCGGTCATGAATATCCTATTAATTG
Organism: Araneus ventricosus; assembly: GCA_013235015.1. Lineage (NCBI taxonomy): Eukaryota > Metazoa > Arthropoda > Arachnida > Araneae > Araneidae > Araneus > Araneus ventricosus. The sequence continues at coordinate 391,684 of BGPR01000062.1, forward strand.
TTCAAAGGAAATGCTTCCTATTTACCTTAAACATAATAAAACGTTTATATCATAATGCTTCTTTCATGTGATAAATGTCATTTTTTTAGAACAAAATGCCCCAAAATTATGAATGTGTCATTTCAAGCGAGTTTGATGTGTTCTATCACTGACTAAAACCAAGACATAAGTGTCCAAGTAGTCTATATTAAATAGGGTCATGCTGGTCTGGTAGCAGAGTCTCGAGCTTTGTGATCAGAGGGTTAAGGGTTCGAAACCCAATTAATTCCCTTCAAGAAAGTGGAGGCTAAATCTATAGGGGTGAAATGTTCTAAGATTGGGGTGGGGCTAACTCAAGAGTCATCCCTTGTCATCTGACTAAGTTCCAAAACTATGAGGACTGTCCCACAATAATCCTCATATAGTTTCAAAAGCAGACATTAATCTGGCTAAACTAAATCAAACTCTAGATAAAATACTATCTGGTAAAAAAAAAAATCAGATATTTACTTATCTGAGGCTGATTGAATAAAACTGAAAATCAGGGAACAAAACAGATAGTCATAGACAAATATTCTGATAATATTTCAAACTCACTTCTTCCTATTTCAAACTGAATAAATTTTTTAACTTAAATTAATTAACTTAATTTGCTTTACCTGCACTGTAGCAACAGTATATACTTTTTGTAAACTGGCTTCATATTCAGCAGCTGATACCCCTCTTTCAGTCCTGCAATAAATTTATAATTAACATTTAGAAATAATAAATAAAAATACAACAGATGTAACTACAAAGTAGTTAACAGTTTTTAATCTATAAACAGATAGAAATACTCTCATCACAGGTGAACTATCATTAAAACAAGATAAACTTAAGGATCATTGTATAAAGATATGAAATCAAGGGCAGCATTCACAAAATAGGGATTGTCAAAGCTTTTCCTTACTAGCTAATTATTGCTGTCTATTGCTGATACAGAATAAGCATTTCAAAATGACTCTTTCCCTTATAAATTAAAACTTACAGGCACAGAAGATTTTCAGAATTGTTAAATCTTTTTAAAAGTTGAACAACTTCCAAAATTTTTTTCGCAGTTCCTCATTCTATTAAAAATACAGAGAGAAAAATAAGTAAAGAATTTTTTTATATGTTTGCCCCTAAAGTTAATGGATTTTCATTATTCTTTCACCAACAACCCTGCTATCTTAATATAAACAAGTCATTGTGGGTATGTGGATATGTTCCACATCTCCTCCTAAACCACTGCACCGATTTCAACCAAACTTTGCACACTTATTATTTAAGACGAGGGGAGATACCTGTAAACTTTTCAAAGTGAAAAAATTAATTAAACAGTCAGTTAATTAGAAATTAACCAAAACCGTTTTTTGGCATTAACTTTGAAGCAAATTGTCCCACACAAAAACATTTTTATACCATCTTAAACTTCGAAATTTTGCCTTTTCAATGATACCAATTTTATATCTGTGTAATTTTTCCTTCAACTTTTATTAATTTTTCAAAAATTAATAAATAATTTATTACAAGCGACTAGGCAATGGTGAGATTTTAAAGTAATTTACCTTTATTTCTGTATATTTTTTAAAATATTTTATATAAGAAGTGAAAGATCATTGGCAACTTTTAAAAGTAAATGCACTTTTCCGTAATATCTTTTCAAAGTATTATCTAACAAAAACTATTTTCATACTATATTAAAGTTCAAAAAATTAGCTTTTCAGCGACACAAATTTCATTTCCGTTCAATTTGTTGCTCTCATTTAAATTTTTTTTAAATTAAATTGTGTATAAAATTCATAATTTGTAACAACTTTTATTATTCTTGAAGGACAAGAATACATATGTTGAGCTGTTGCTAGAACACATTAAGAAAATTCTGAAAGAACACTAAAGAAAGATTTAAAAGTAGATAATTCATAATTTATATCAGGAACAACTATTGATCTGGTTCATTTTAACGCTTTTTATTAATGCAAAATTAACTATTTAATTAATTGTCGCAAAACATTCGTCAAAACCTTTCTTATTCTTCAATATTTATGAACAAAATTTGAAGTCAAAAGTGTTTCAAACAATAAAAGAATTTTGTGTATTATAATTTTCTATATAAAAAAGTTTTTACATTAAAAATATTACAACATAAAAGCATTTTAATGCTGAGCATAACAACTAGTAAATTAATAAACTGGTAAAAAAGAAAGCATTATTTTATTCTTTGGTTTATAAAGCCCTTAGCACACAGATGAATTTTCCATCAGAGAACACGAGTTTTGTTCCTAAAATTGGAAGTACTGACCAATCACCATTCATTTTGGGGATGAAAAGAGGTATGAAATTATTCATATTCCTTCTTTAAAATTATGTTAGTTCTATCATAAATATTCTATTCAATTTAAAGAAAGTCAACATTGGAAGCATAGTTATCCTTTGAAAATCTCATCTTAAAATAATTCAAGGGATTATATTTCAGATTGTAGAACATTATTTTTTCTGACTGATTTCTATAAATATTTTCAAAAGAAATGTTTACAATTTGGCCCAGATTATATACTGTGTTAAGATACCAAGCTAGAAACTTTATATGAAAGAAATAAGTAGGATTAAAAATTACAATGTTAAGAGAATATGGTTTGCTAAGTGAATGATTGAACCAGATCAAATTTCTCAAATCCAGTACACGCAACTTAAAGAGTGTCCTTGAAAGGAAACTATTTTTAAAGCTAAGTGGTACATAAATTTTGGTTTAAAGAAACCCAAATGCAATAGAATAAGACAATATATAACTCATAATTAGGGATGTAACAAACAGTGATTTGGGCAAATAACTGAATGCTCACTTTTTAAAAACATTTCACTTTTGACTGTAAATAAAATATTTCTCAAATTTTAAATTAAAAAAATTAAAGATTAATAAAATTGATTTTTTTATTATTTTTATATTTTAAAAAATGTTAACACTTTGATGTATTTTTGTAACATTTTAGATACCTTAATCCAAGTAATAAGAAATTTGAAACCCTCTTCATTTTGGGATTATTTCACAGAAATTAGAGTCATCATTGAAGAACGTTACAATGACAAACCCGGAAGAGAATTCAGTGGATAAATTAAAATTATTAAAATTAAATTCCTATTTTGATAAAATTAAAAAAAAATGTTTATGAGCTAGGATGAAGTGCCACTTAAATGGGGAAAAAATGCAAAAAAATTTCCAAGATTTGCAAATTAAGCAAGAAAATATCTTTCAGCTCCTGCAAACACAGTATATATTGAACCTTTATTTTCTGAAGCTATTAATATAGGTGAAACAAAACGGAATAGACTTCTTCCTTAAAATGCTGAAACATTATTGTTCTTGCACCGTAATTTCGGGCTTAACAATGATAAATGTATAACATTATTAAATACACTTATATGCTATAAAATTTAAAGTTGCATAAATGTTAGAATTTTTTTTTATAATGCATGTACTGAAATGCAATTCTGCAATATTTAAAAACAATTTTTTTAAAAAAAATTACTATTCTGAATTTATTCGGCCAAATATTTGTTTAGTATTTGGCCAGACCAAATATTTTAACTGGATACTCATTACATCCCTACTCAAAAGCAAATCTGAACAATGGAATTCATAACTATGAATAGTGGTCCAATAACAACATAACTAAGCAACGGCTCTAGATGTTGAAACTCTGGTTTCTAATTTAAAAATATGTAGCATTTTTGTAACTAAGTATCATGCAAAAAAAAATTCAAGAGGAAGAGAGCTAAAAAATGTTTCAAGGTTAATAATTTAATCACAAAAAAAACCATTAGAAAAATTATTCCTTGCTTTATTTTGAAGAGAATTCCATGTTCATTCAAAATATCTTCGGCTTTAGAAATTAATCCAATCAAGCTATTAAGCAATTAAAGGGGGAAATGAAAAAGTATTAAAAACTATCATGTAAAAAAACAGTAAATTTTAAGAGAAACACTCCAATAAAAAGGCAACAGAATAAAAAGTGATGTGAAAAAATTTTACAACACAAATAATAGGAAAACAGATATTAAGGTTATGTGCCTACCCTAAAATCGACGTTTTCATGAAAATTTCTTTTATTGTTTGCTATTAAAGCCATACATTTAGGATTCCAAAAATAGTTTACTTAAGTTTCTTCGATAGTTAAAAGCAAAGTTATTGCCCAAATTATGAAACAGAAGTGAAATTTTCGAAACCGAAACTAAGCCATAGAATTGTAAACAACGCATCCAATTAGCTATTTCTTTTCTCTTAAACAATTACTTTTAAAACAATTTATTTTTTAAATATAGAATTAATTTTATTTATTTATTTACTATTGTTTTAGACATATCCGGCAACTGTTTCTCTACTTACAGGATATTGTACCTAAAGAAAATTTTGCTGACTCCAAACACTGTTATTAGGTACTAAGATAACAGTTTTTTTTATTCAACTCAGGCGATATAGGGACGATACCTGTATTTAAACATCTTAATGTAAAACTTGAACCAGAAATTATTCAAAAAACTACATAGAAATTAAAATTGAGAGAATTAAGAAATCGAAGCCACAAGTAGAACCAAAATCAAAATTATCGAGACAAAAATTAAAAGCTAAAAGAAAATCAAAATTAATTAAAAATTAAGTCAAAGAAGGCTTGACTTACAAATACTGTGAATTTTAAGTTGTTAAAATATGCATATAATTTTTTGTGGGACTTTAAAAATCTTTGCGTTTTCTGGAAAACTGTTTTCATTTCTTTACAATGCGATAAATCTCATTTCTTAAAAAGTTCTTAATATATTCAAATGAAATTTTACCACTATGTTCTATACATCTGTAGGTATGTTGAGAACCTCAAATATAGCTTTAAAGTGTATAATTATTTATTTTAGAGCTGTTTTTATTTGAAAAATTGATAGTACTTTCTTGTAAAAACCTATTGTGAATACAAACTTTGGTATATCTCGGTAACTTTAAATGATTCTCTAAATATTCTGCTACACGACACAGGTAAATCTATAACAAATATATAAGTGAAATACATGCATTAGAATTTGTTATAGTTTGGTATGGTTTGTAATAATTTGCTTGTTTGGCATAAACGTCAATTTTTACTAAATTTTGACCAAAGACGATGAAAATAAAAAAAAAAATGTTCATTAAAATGGCATTTGAATTCACAGTTTTATACACCATTATAACTGAAAACATAAGTGTTGAATAAAAATTTCCTTTTTTTCAAAAAAAGTGCTCCGAAGGTAGGCCCATACTTTAAAATGCTATTCAGAATATTTTTTTCCCACTGAAACAACAGTATTTGTCTATTACTATAGAATTTTGTCTCTCTCCGCTTTCTCACAAGTGGCAAAATGAAATGAAAAATGTCCTACATCTCGCTTATCTGTAACAGTATCCCTTAATAATATCAAATGTTACACATAGTGACAAAATCCTACCTGATGTTAACAAAGAACAAGTTTAGTTTTGTCTTATCTTAGTGCTGGACAACTTTTGGAAACCGATTCAACTTGCATTATCAATTCTGTCTTGCAGACATAAATATGAAGTATTTTAAGGTCATAAAGTTTACATTATTTTGAATTCTTGAAAATGATATGCTTCCGAGTTGATAAACATCATTCTGATGTTTCAAATCGTATTTCAATGAAGAAATGTCCAAGAAAGAAAAAGCCTTTGTCACAATACAATTTAATCTATATTCCAGACAATGTGACAAGATAAATGTTGTGTTTTGAAAGGCAAGTTCTCTTTCCCTTTTCCTCTAAAGAATAGAACAGATTTTAGCGATACACATTATGTCTGCATGCAAAAATACTTAATCTACGAATATTTTTAAGTATATTTTGGAAGATCCGAAAAACCATTTGAATAAAAAAGTTAATTCAAAACATATGAATTCAATGAATAATCTGTTGTGATTGTTTTATTTGTCTTATTACTATGATGTCAAAAATAGCTAAAGCAAAATTTTTGAGTGTCCTTTCAAAATCGGTTACCGATTTCTTCAAAGATGAGAAATCGGCCTTTGTATTTCCCCTCCAATGAAAATAAGGAAATTTCTATAAAAATATATTATTTATTTACAGATTTGAATACAAATAAAAAAAAATTAAGATAACAAACACAGTTTCACAAGCTTCTTTTCAAGTAAACACAATGACACCACAAGATTTACAAAAGAAATCATACAAGAATTATTTGAATTTAAACATTTGAACAGGTATGAATAAACAAACTTTCAACAAACATATCTGATTTGGAGTTTTGAATAAAATGGCATCTCTTAATATGAACAAATAGTTCATTGCAATGTTTATTTTAACGCTTACACACATTAAATAAAAATGTTAAGTAACATACTTGAACCTATATATAAATTATCAGGAAAACAAAAACATAATGGATTTTTTTTTACTTTAGAAACTTATATTTTTAAAGAAATATATTAAGCATTTGAAATAACTTCAACTTTAGTTAAATCAACCTTCAATTCAGAACAGCGATATTTACTAAAATTTATGACCGAGCACTTTAAAAAAATTTTTTAACCTATTTTATGAAGATACAACTATGTCTTAATCTCCAAGGATATAACTTCACAAATGGTTTGCAAATTTAGGATGAATTTCAGATTGAGCAAAACCAGAAGTGATATGCATGCACGTTGTACTGTCCTGCAATTTTTGAGCAAGATATTTTTGCGTCTTAATTGTTTTTTGTTTATTTTTTTACTAATACCACCATGGGCAGTCATTTGCATCTGTTGTTCAAGCATTTGCCCATTTATAATACAATAAATAAAAGGGAAATTTATTATCTTTCATAAATTCCTTTAAAACGGCACTGCAGTTCCAGCACAATGATATTGATTTAAAAATATTCATGGACACTTTTATTTGGATTCTACCACATCATAGAAAACAGTGCAACCCACGGCCTTTAGGCGTGGCTGCAAAGCTCCTTTATCTTGCTTTAGATTCCACAAAATAAAGAAATTAGCATCTTGGCATGTAACGTATTTAAAGAAAAATCCTTAGAAATTTGCTTTAAAAATTAGTATGTGAAGGTTTCACTTCTTCAAGTTTAGCGTTACATCCGTTACCAAGTTTTGTCTCCCTAAAGCGCTTCATATATTTCACATAACACTCACTAATGAAATTGATAATATAAAATATTTTATTAAAACTCCAATTCTTATTAATACATCTTTCCAACTATGAGCAGTTTCATAAAATTTTAATGCAGCAACGAAGCAATTATTATGCTTTTTACTGTGAAACGGGAACAACGGGCACTCATACGGTCGGGATAAATAGAATACGAAAACGAAACCAACATTATATAAATGGAATACTGATAATGAATAGCATTTGCGCAAGCGAAACTATTGTTCGAAAAGTTTTGAATCAGCAAGGCGACTTACAAACATCCAAAATCTTAACTTAAAAGTATTCGACAACAAAAACAGATAATTCATTTCTGAAAGTTTGCTAACTTATCAATCCAAAACGTCCAAGGAGTGTCCAGAGGAACAGGCACATTATCATTATTTCTATGCATGGCAGCAATTACGGTATCATCTAACGCAGTTGAAAATTCCATTTTCATTTACAACCTCTAGCTAATGTCAAAGCATAGCAACAAGACAGATAGTTCCTGAAAAGCTCAGGATTACGCAATAGGCGCGAATCCAAACATTACCAAGCGATATATTTAAAAATGTGTAGAAGTGTCAAGAGAAACTTGGGTTCTTCTGACAGTTCTTAGCAAATCATCCGTATGGCCCTACAGACAGCTAAGTTCAGTGCGATAAGAGAAAGTTTGTGTTTTCTTCATTCTTTGAAATTAGACGTTTATTTTGTAGAATCCTTCGATTATTTCTTGGGGAGTGATTTCGAACAACTCTTTTAATAATATATCAGATTACTCTAGCATGACACTCCAAACACACTCGTTATATATCACACCATATGACATCAGGATCACGTGGTGAGTGTAAAGCAGTTTCATTTAGCTAATAACAGACATTAAAAGCACATCTTACAAGCACGGAAAAACTCCTTTTAAACATTATTCTAGCACCGGTGGCCTAAAATTTAAATAAAAGGTACTATTTGAAAGAAAATGTAGTCCTCTGGATTTATACATTTCTACACTCTAAGCCAAATTCTGCGCCCAAACCCTCTTCAAAAAGCTGATTTAGAATTTTCAGTTAAATATGTAACAGTTTATTTTTGAAACATGTGAGCCATCTATAAAATACTATTACTAATGTATATTATGGGGTCTATTCTGGTACCCCCGGTTGGGGTGGGAGACGTCACTTTTTCCGCACGTTAACAACGGGAATAGTGCCCCCCCCCCCCCCAACCGGGGGTACCAGAATAGACCTGTATATCTTTAATTCAGAACTACACTACCTATTTCTACGAAGTTGTAAAGTTGTTTCCCTGACATGCTAATCTAGGCGACAAACTCGGCGACTTTGGCGATAAAAAGAATCTTCTAGAAAATTCCTGAACTGTGGTGTAACACTGGTGTCAGAAGTGGGATTTCTGGATTTTCCTGTGTATTGTTCGCTATGATGACCAAAATGGAAGCTGGACAAGACGAAGTGAAGAAAGTTGGGTTGAAAGTTATTTTAGTTGGGTGGAGGCAATCCTCTTGTTAACTTGTGCAGGAAAAAATCCCGTCCTCCCAACCAGCAGGGGTACCAGAATAGACCAGTTAGTTTAACTATATTAACGTCCCGTTTTGAAGCAACACGAGGGCTATTTTGGGACGGACCTCATAATTTTTAACCACGGTCAGATGACGAGGACGACACCTGAGCTGGCATCCTCTCTCCAAACTTCTACGCCACACCAACGGGAGGACGTTTGGCCACTACGGGGTCTATTCTGGTACCCCCGGTTGGGGTTGGGGCCACGTCATTTTTCCCGCTGTTTAACCACGGGAAAAGTGACGTCTCCTAACCCAACCGGGGGTGCCAGAATGGACCCCTAAGTATGATTTAACGTGCAACAGGCCCCATACACGGCGGATATTCAGTACAAACGGGTTTCGAACCTGGAACCCTCCGGATCCAAAGCCGAAACCTTACCACTAGGTCACCGCGGCCACGAAGAAAGGGTAGGAAGAAATGAAGAAAGAACTGGAACTGGAAAAGGCCCAGAAGAAACGAAGGATCTAATCCGATCCGGCAAAGAAGAGATGAGAGCACATGTCGAGAGTCAAGTCGGAGAAATTAAAGATCACGTCAACAAATGCGTAAAAAAAATGGATGTTCGAGAGGTTGATAGGATCGAGGAAGTTAAGGGGGAATTTCAAGAAAAGTTTAGCGACTTCGAGAAGAGACTTACGGGTCTATTCTGGTACCCTCGGTTGGGTTGGGAGACGTCACTTTTTCCGCACGTTAACAACGGGATCCCAACCCAACCGGGGGTACCAGAATAGACTCGTTAGTGATCTTGAGATTAGACCAAATACTCTCTCAGCTAGTCCAGAATTCATGTATTCCCGACCAACAGTCACACCCCTGACATTCGACAGGCAAACATCCCCAGATAGCATGCACACCTGTAGCAAATTTGATTTTTCTTGTTCTTGATATTAGCTTGTCATGACAAACTTGATGTGGTAACTTTGCAGCGAACTTCCTGCAAAGTAACAAAGCATAACCGACCAATCCACTTGCAAAACAAGTTTGCTGTGAAGATGTTATGACGAACTTCACACCACGATTACAAAACAAGTTTGCTGCAAAGATGATAGCACACTTACGGTAATCTTTTTCTCTGTTTTAAAAAACATCCGATTTTTAATAACATCTCCTAGACCGTCCTTCTTTTTATTAATTCAATAAATCAATGATAATTTGTAAAAAAACTAACTTTTTTATAAAAAAATTTTTGAAACATTTTCCATCTTTTTACTAAATATAGAATTCGCACTTTAAAGAAAACTATATCGCCTTTTTCTTAATGTTGAAATTTTAACGTTTATAAACACAATTAAGCCTAAAAAACAGTCAATGTTTGCTGAAAAATAACAACTTACATTTCGTCCCATTTTAAAAGTAATTACTTTTGAACCCTAATTTCATAATTTATTCTACTAGCAAAACGTAGTTATTAGCGAAAATCGCTCTCTCTCTCTCTTTGACTTCAAATCATATTCTCAACTCAAAATTTAAAAAAATTAATAAAATCAAGAAAACAGTTTAAAATAAATTGTATGCGCGATCTATCTTAATCTTCTCCTCTCAGAGTCTAGCTGGCTGAATGGTTAGGGCGACAGGTTCTATTCCGAGGTTGTGTTCGTACTCTGTTTTTGCTATAGTTTGAAATGAGTTTGACGCTGCAAGCTTGTGACAAGTTTCACGCGTGGTGACTAACTCGTTTGCGTAAACTTGTTTCAAGCTTGCACTCTTGTCGTGTCAAATTTGTTGCAAGCTTGCAGAGCAACATTGATGCAAACTAAAATTGCTATCTGGGTCATGGACTGTTTTCAAGACTCAGTTCGACGTGAGTTCTACAAACGGATGGACAGATTTTATGAAAGCTAGTCAACTTGTGACCTCTCTCCGAGGATAAGCGGCGGAGATTATGCAGGGAATACCAGCTGATAAGTTGATGGACCTAACGACCATTGAAAATACTCTAGAATCTCGATTTTGAAACAACCATTTCACGCAGTTTTATAGAACCGAACTGAAGACAAGACGACAGAAGCCAGGAGACAGTCTTCAAGTATTAGCCGCCGATGTGGAACGACTAATGAGCCTGGCCTATGCCGAATGCCCTCTGGATATTAGGGAGAGGTTAGATGCCCAGTATTACGTCGATACCATCAAAGACGAAGACACGCAACTTTCAGCGAGATTGATGGACCTAAAGGATCTGAAATCAGCGCTAGCATAAACATGAAATTCGATGCTGCGAAAACTGCTTCGAAGATCTCTATGCACGCAAAGTCAATAGAGTCAGAGGGCGACACTGTGAAAAAAAGAGGTGATAAATTTAAACTCTAATGGAAGCGTTGGAAAAATTAGTGAACAGACTTTCTGCTGAACAGAACGCTCCTCGACAAAATCCGAACGTGACTTCTTTGAACTGCTTTAAAAAGAGGCATGTACAGAGGGAATGGCAAGCGAATTACGACCACTCAGGAAGACTAACTTGCGGCCGTCTTGCGTCTTTGAATAAAGCTTCTGAAGAAGGACGGAAAGATTCTGCACTTGACGGAGGGGGAAATGGATTCTACCTGGAAGGATCAATTTGTGTTTCCCGTGTTTGATGTTGGTTGACACAGGTATAAGTGTAACTCTTTTAAGAGCAGATCTGGCCCGTAAATTGAAGGAACGACTTGTTTACACGGCTCCAAACATTACTTTTAAGATTGCTACTGATGAAAAAGCAAGGACACATGCGAAACTGGATGTATTAATCGAATGTGGATCTAGAAAATTCCACCGCAGCGTCTACGTAGCTGATATCACGGATTCAATGTATTCTTGCCCTGAATTTTTTTCAAAAATTTAAATTTACTGTAGACCTGGAGAAGAACGAGATACGGGCAGGAGGGGAGAAAATTCCTTTGCTTTCAGCCAGTATGCAGCATCGCATCCATATGAACCTCTCGCGGAAATGAAGATGCCCTCTCTCGACGCCTCTGTATTGAGAGCTGCGAATCTTGTTAGAATGCTGAGATGTTCGGAATCGAAACAGATATTTCCGTGAAAGCCTTAACAATGCCAACTGGGGATAGCTGGACTTCAAATGAGATCCAAAAAACACAGCTGGAAGATCCAGATATTAGACCAATTCTGAAGACGAAACTAAATTCGACGGATCTACCATACTTTCAAGAAATAGCTCGGGAGAGTCCTGCAACCAAACGATACTGGGCTCTTTGGGTCTCCTTACATCTTAAGGACAGTGTTCTAAATCGCAAGTGGGAGAGTAATGAGGGAAGCTCTTATCGACGGCAATTAATTCTCCCAAAGAGCAGATTTCAAGAAGTTCTGCGACAGACTCGTGACAATACCAGTGGAGGACATTTTGGAGTCATGAAAACTTAACGAAAAACCCGGGAACGATTTTGTTGGGACCGACTTCGCGCCGACGTCGAAAAATGGTGCACAGAATATAAAACTTGCGGAGCCCGAAAAGGACTGAAAACAAAACAAGGAAAGTCAGTGACTGGACAGACTCCAGCAGAGATGCTTTCTGATCGAACGCCGAGAAAACGTTTCAACGTCGCTCTTCCGTTCTGAGAGGAAAATCCTTCAGCTCATCACGGGAAAAAATTAATTAAAATTCAAAGAAATGAGATATTTTAACCGTTGTTGTTTTAAATTAAAGATACATGTTCAATTTATTACCTCATAAAATTTGAAAGCGATAACAAAATTAGAACGTCGGATGGAGGGATTTTAGTTTTTAGATTGCAATTTCGGGAAGGAAACTGACTTTTTAAAAATTTCTTAAAATTCAGGAAATATCGTTAGACGTTCGAAACAAACTCTATTAGAACGAAAGTCGTTTGTTCTTTCCGATGGTGTAACTATTTGTTTTGTACAATTATTCGAAATCATGCTATTGAGAAATTAGTGCAAAAAATCACCCAAAACAACACAAAATATTAAATACAAAATTTTCTAGATTAAATTTCAAAATTCGACTTCGAGGTGCATTGAGTCACCATTAAGAGCACCTGTGTGCCAAATTTCATGGCTGTAAGTGCGATCGATTCGTCTGGATATCGCACGTACACACACAAACATTGCCTTTTACAAGTATAGATAGATTCCAAGATAATGGGCTTCAAAATTTGCTACCATCTTGGATTTCATCCCCCTTTTTTATTTTTTCTTAAATATCTCGGAAACTATTAAAAGTAGAAGACTAACATGTATTTGTTGAGAATTTTACGATCTTTAATTTGTCGTATTACATGTAATTGAAATTTGAATAGTTTTTGAGATAAAATCCAAGATGACGGGAAACTTTGAGACCCATTTCTCGGAAACTATTAAAGCTAGAAGAATAACAAATGCATGTATTTGTAAGGAATTTCACGCCCTGTAATTCGTTAAATCAATTGTAATCCGAAAACTCTCGATATTCAAGAAAAACTGAAAAAAGGGGGTATGAAATCCAAATCGGCGGCGAGAGCTCTCGGGACCAGGGACTTTTAGTATGTTCATCAGGAGCCCCTCACGAACATGTGCACCGATTTTCAAAACTATACGATTTAATGTTTTTCACCTCCATTTTAGGCCTTCCTTGACTGGACTATAAACGTTAACTTAACACAACACCCCAGGATCTATCTAAACCTGGATTCCTTCCCTTTCGTCAGTTTTCTGTCTTGATACAAAGCTTCATGACTATGCTTTCGATTTATCGTATTCAACGCCTGGGGAAACAAAGAATGTTTTCTTTGCACTTTTCAAGAAAATTAAGCACTTTTAAGGTGCTTAAAAATGGTTTTCAAATTTAAGCACTTTTCATAACGCTATACACCCTGACAATGTAACGTCACTTCCTGTTGTAGAAGGTATGAAAAGTAAGCTCTCAAACCAAGAATGAATCAGTTCGAGTTTGGTCAGCAGTGAACTGATAGACATTGCATGCTATTGAAAGTGCTGCAACTGAAATTTTTTTTTTAGTGATGTGCTGCATGTTTGAGTCATTAATTCATACAAGTGCTTAGTTTTGTTACCTGTGTTACATTTTGTTTTTCTGAAATATATGCCAAATAAAGAGTCATTTATTTATAATTATTATCCTGCTTGTTGGACTGTATTCACGTACAGTACATCCACCAGACGATTTTTGTAATTTTACCCTAGACAGTTAAATACTAACTTGTAGCTCTGTAACTGCCAAAACGCAGTCTTGTGAAATACAATTAATATTTTTGTAATATTTATTTATGTTGAAGTTTCTTCCAGAATTCAAAAAAATGAATAATGCCATGCTTCAAATTCTTGATGATTGACGGACCTACTTTTTTTTTTTTTTATCTATACACTTTTTTCTTATACACACAAAGGACTTCCCTAGATTATCATCAGCAATACTATTAGTGTAAGATCCCTCAAACTTTATATTTCCTATTCACAGCATGGAATTCAGTACCATCTAACGGTTCTCTCTCAAAGAAAACTGAATCCTTGAACTGATATATTCTTAATTTAGGAGCATCAACTGAATAAATTTAACATTCAAAACTTCTTAATAAGCCACAAACTCCTGGTCAAAGAATCAAACACACCATTTCCATTTGAACATTAAAAATTTAATTGAAATGAATGGAAAGTGTTCATGTATAATGATGCATCCTGTTATGCAGAACTTAATTTTAATTCGAGTAGTTAACCCATTTGTGACTTATTTAATGATTTGGAAAACAGTAAATAATTTAATGTTTGAAATCTGAACCTTTAATTCTGCCTTCAGAACAACTGATAAAGTACAGCTTTATCTGAGCTCCAGCATCTAGCTCAAATTTCAATTCCCATTAAAAATCAACAGCTTTATACCAATCTGAAATACTAAATATTTTTTACCAATGCTACTCAAAATGCTTCCCCCCCATTTCACAAGCTAGTTTTGCACATAAAAAAATTTGTTTTAAGCAACAAATTTTGTAAAACAGCAATTTATGACTGGCATGAAGCACCACCGTTTCCTCATAGGTAATTACAAAGTCATTCTCCTATAAAAGTATGATTTTATTATTTTTTTAAATAACAGGATTCAGTTATGCAAGTCATTAGTATATTATAAATATATTTTGATCTAAACAACAATTTTACTTATATACATAATTATGAACTTCACACAGAAATTATAAAACACCTTTTATTGTTACTCATCAGAACTATTTCCTGTAAATGAAAAAATACAAAATAAATGAGTTTCAAAACATGGAAGAAAAGTAATAAAAATACACTAATATTGTAATAGAAAAATTAATTCACATCTTGAAAATGACATATCTGAAATAAAACATAGTATACATCTATCACATGTAGATATGCACCCTAAAAGCATTTAAATACATTTAAGACACTGCATTCACCATTCAGACAAACAAACATTTATCTACTAATACAGGAAGGGGAAGACAGTCATGCTACACCATAAATGCAGGGAGCTTTTAAGAATCACTATAGTTAACATCTAAGCATTCTCAGCTCAATATTTTAACACCTGTGTATTTCTTGCTAGTAACATAAAGTAGTATCTTTAATATTTGCCTTTATTAATGAAAGTTAAAATGCATAACAAACGAAATTTTGCAAAATGTTTCAAAGTCACTTGTAAAAGAATAAAAGCTACAAGGAGAAGAAATATATAGTGCAGTAATATCAATTCATTTTAACACTCAGTTAAAATAACTGCCATGGAAATGTTAAAATAGCTGCAAAAAAATGCATAAAATTATTTATTTACATTTAAAATATTACAGAATAAATGCAAAAGGAGAAACAATATATAAATTGTAACCATTTTAAGAAGTTTCAGACAATAAACTAAAGTATATGAAATAATCCTTAAAAATAGCCATGTGTGTATAAAAGCCTTCTCTGCAATACTAAAAATAACTATGCTACCTAAGATACAGCACAAACAAATATCCACAATACAAAGATTAAGTTTAAATCCATTTAGCATTCATAAATGTTTTAAGTGCATTATGATACATACAGGTATACATCAGTGTCAGTCTTTCTTGTTTAACAGAAAATCAAACTAAATTTAACAGACGTTAAAAGAGAAAAATCTTGGATTTAAAATCACCCAGTACAAGTTCATAGTTTTGTACTAATCTGGATTTTAAAAAATCATTTAATTTCAGTTAATTAAAAAATATACTTGTATATGATATACTGACAATTTTTAAAATACAAAACATACAATAAAATGTAAATTTCATTTAACATAGTGCAATATCAAATTACACATCTCCTGGGAATGTTTACATCATCTATACAAATTTAAACTTCAGAATGAGAATAAATTAGACACAATTCACACATTATGATTTATCTCTATCTTGTGAAATAGTTATATAACTCCAGACATTTTAGACGGATCTCCAGGTTTCTGTCCTGCTTCTATATCGCCAGCTCCTCGAGTATTTTGCAACAGATTATAAGAACTAGATGCCTGCATTCGCATTTCCTGAACAGGAGCCCTGATGAAAAAAGTTGAAGATTAGTACTATAAATACAACAAGATTATTTTAATAAAATAAAAGGCATTTAGCTAATAAACAAATGGGAAAACTGATAATAAGCATTAAAATCTCTAAGATGTTCCTGCAAATGCCAAATAGTACTAAATAAAATATCTATATCATTCACATATTGCTTTATTATTTTTACACGCATAAATCAAACTTCTAAAACATTTTTAGTAAACTATCTTGAATGGGAAGTAATATCACAAAAGTAATTGAAACATCTTTGGAACATATTCCATGCAGGTAACTGTGATACTTCAAAATCCAACTAGAACAGCTACATATGAAGAGAAAATAT
>BGPR01000062.1:408282-439670 GCA_013235015.1 Araneus ventricosus
ATGCATTCAAATTGCTCAAGAATTATTGATAATCCTTGAATAATTAATCATTTCTACTTAAAAAAGTATGAGTTGCCAAACATTTTGAGGAAAAAAAATGTATACAACTTATATTTAAAAACTGGATATCAATTCATTTAAGATCAAAAACATATAAAGCAAACACTTAATAAAACAAATAATGCAAATTCCAAATTAAAGATTTTGCCAACAAAAAATGAAGAAAGGTCTCTTACTTTCTCCTTAATGAAGTTAATCCATACAGAGTTCCTGTGACAAATATTAAACCTGATCCAAACAATGTAGAAATACCAGCACAAAGTGATACTGGGATGATTGAGATACTAAAAGATAAAAGTAGATAATGATTTATGGAAGAGTTTATCATGCCAGAGAAATATAATAGTCATATAGATTTTTTTAAAGTAATGAAATGACATTTTTGACAATTCTATGGATGCAAATCAGTGTTGTACCCTTTTCCTCATATTTTATGAAAATACTTTACAATTCCATAAATGAAACATTTTATTCATGTCACTTTCATAAAAGTTTTGTTCACTAACTATAGAGTTTATGCAAAGCATAAGGGCATATAAGAAATTCATAATCACAGTAGGTAATTATTTCTGAATAATATTCATTTTCCCTCATGAACACTGCTAGAAATGCAGTTTAAAAATAAAACTGAAAAACTTTACAAAATGACAATTTTTCCCATTTCAAACAACGTGCCTATTATATCCATCATTCTAAGTGAAATATTTGCTTACAGTTAATAATTCTCCTTGAGCATAAGAACTCTGATAAATAAGTTACGAATTTCAGAAAAATAAAGATAGCCAAGCCTTTCAAATCAGAATTGTCATTTTGGGTTCATTGGCATAAATAACACATTCAACTATATGTCATGCGAAACCAGAAAACTAGTGATACAGGGAATACCATAGTTTCAACAGTTGAAACTACATCTGTTACTAAAACAAAATCTAATTATTAACAGAAGTAAAGTTACAACTGTTTGATATAGAGATCTCTATTTTTCAAGTACATACAGTACATTATCTGAAGAGCAATTTTTATGTAGATAGTGTTGTTTGATGTGCATTATATAAAAAAAAAAATCTGAAAATATAAGGAAGTTATTGTACTTTGACAATATTAAGCAACTATTTATATTCATTTCTTCAAGCAATTACAGCAGTCTTGCATAAATCTAGTATTTTAAAAACCCCAGCCTGAAAAACCGAACAATATCTTTAGCTCGAAAATATCAAAACAAACTCGACACATTTCCTATTTTTTAATTTTTTTTTTCCAGAAGATAGAAGTAAGCAGAACATAAAAACTGCTATAATTTTTACAAGAAGATATTTTAAAAATAAATACGAGTTGAAGCTCTCCATACAGTTAAAAAAAATCAAACCAAAAAATTTTATTTACATTTAAAAAAAATCAATGAATTACAAATAAGTGATTTATGACGCGAATTGCAGTTTCTTTAGTCTAGATCGGGGCTGCCCCAGGATGAGACAGAGATCCAATAATAAGCCTATGGAAATTATGAAATAAATATGGAGTCCAATCCAAGGAGCCAATCAAGTACTGGCTAGAATTTCTCATTAATAAGTTAAAGATGCAGCTGGCGGATGATGTGCTTGCATATCTTTCTGAAGTGATGCAAGTAATTACTCAGAAGAATTTATGTATACAGACATAGTGAAAGTTTACAATATATGGTGGCATGGTTCGAAGTGAACAATGCACAGTCTTATCTACTAATTACTTGGCTCAATATCTCATTCAGTTGAGTGACCATCTGATCTATGGTTTTACAATGCTGGAAATCTTTGAAGAACATGATCATTCAAGGCTACATGTTCTCCCGGTAGAAGAAACAACGCGGCACAGCGGCAGATAAATTTTAGCTCTTGCAGACAAATTTCTGAATCCACTTTCTAAAAAAAAAAAAAAAAAAAACGCGGCACGGCGGCAGGCGCTGCAGATAAATTTTCTGACTCTTGCAGACATATTTAAGAATCCTCTCTCTCTCTAAAAAAAATGTAGTCATTCATTTTCTGGAGAACAAAACATTAAACCCTTCTCTTTGCGGGAAAATGTACGAGAAAAATGGGACGGACTGCAAACTTGCACCTGCACTTCATGGAATATCCATAATCCAGACGAAATATGTGGGATGGTCCTCTGCACTCCTTTTTTACATGGTGCAATCGATGAATGGATAGAATTTCCTACTACAAGGCAAGGGCAGGTAAAAAGGTGTGTCACGGAAGTCATGATCCCTTCCCACCCATCTGGATGAAGAAAATCCCCATAAAAAAGCATATTTTTCACACAAAAATACAAATTAAGATTGAAAAAATGCTTTATTATGACACGTGACTCCCCCCACCCCTCTAAATCAGGAGCTGGATCCACTCCTACTACAGGCAGGATCCATACTGTATATATGATAGTAAAATTCAGGAGTTTCTAAGGGTTTTTTCAGGAGTACAGTACAGAAAATTCAGGAGATAACGTGAAAAAAATCAATTTAGGGGAGAAGGGGGTAGTGTGGAAATATTTATAAAATTGGCAAAAAAGTATACTAAATATCAATTCTCCCATCTTTCCCGATTGCGGTGACTCGGAACATGCGCGGTAGACTCTTTCGGCGCTAAGTAAGGTCAGAAATAAGAATTCCGGATTCCATTGACTTTCTATCAATGAGGAAAAATGGAAACGTCATATTTTTATGTTTTATCATAATTTTATATTTTGCTCCTCGAGTGTAATTTTTCAGGAGACAAAAAGAAATTTTAGGATAAAAAACACAATTTTCAGGAGTTTTCAGGGCCCTTAGAATAAAAAAGCAAAATTCAGGAGTTTTTCAGGAATTTCAGGAGTACGAACCCTGTACAGGGTCAGTTAGTCTGCAATGCAAATTTTCACATGTTATCTTAAATGTTTGAATGCACGACTACTTCACCTGTCTGTGCCTTTTGATATTTCAATGTGTATGTGCCTTGAAGAGTGATTAGCATGGCTTCGCAAAAATCAATTCGCTTCAATTTTATTAGTAGCTTTCTAAGTCAAAAATCCAATGTTGATAAAGATTATCTCTTCTTTGAATATAAACAACTATGTTTGTGGTTCCAAACAAAAATATCTGAAAGCAGAGAAGAAAATACATTGTGTGTCCTAAAAGCTCTTTTCAAATTAGCCAGTATTAGAACTAAAAAACAAATTTCCACTTATAATGAAGTTACTTACATTCTCTATTTCCATCCCTGTATCTGAAACTGTTTGAGAAAGTTGGGGATCACTTATAAGTAATGTTATGCAAAAACGGCCAAGATGTAATGATGGGAACTATGATGATATTGGCACTTCCGAAATGCTTGTTTTTATAATCCTTAATGGCCCTCCAGTAGGTTACAAAAACACACGCAAATTTCTTAAAACTGCATTAATTGAAAAATATGGCAAGACCTACTTCCAACATTTTAAGCATATATCATCGGATATTCAATTTAAATGTTCTGTAACATCAAAAGTTGTAAAGAGAATTATAGAAGAGCCCAGAAATTGTTTACCATGTTTTCAATGAAATGATAAATGGGGAATAAAAAAAATAACTTGATAATATAACATTCTTTTGTTATTATTTTAACATTTTCCTTTTCAGTGCATCATATTAATAAGGGACTTAAAGCCTTTTCTGATGGGAATGTAATTTGTAAAAATGTATTTTATAACAATTACTAAAATTGTATACAATTGATTTTACACTTTGTTGATGTATTAAATCGGAATAGCATTAATTATGATATAACATTAAAAATTGTTTCATTATAAGTGTTTTGTTGTAACCAGAATTTACATTATCAGTCTAGTAATGTTTGTACCATAGAAAACCTATAGCTTAATTGTCACTGAAACCGGCGTCGCTACAACAAAGTCTAACTGTATTTTGGTTGCAGACAAAATTTAAGGTTCTGAAAGGGTGTTGCAGATTGATACCAAAGTTTCTGCTACTGGGCATGTTCTTTACAGTTTTCCCAGTTCCTTTTCTGTTATTTATATATTCTTTCATACCGTGGAATGAGAAAACCTCCATTCTTGAACAGATATTATAACTCAATAATCCATGTATTGATCATAACTATATTTTCTCTATTGAAAGGATCTAAATAGAGATTTTTACCCATCAAGTAACTTTTAACAGTTGCTTAGAAAGGGCTATACTTCAAGAGATATATATATATTCTCTGAAAGTATCCACATATGGAGAAAAGTGAGGTGGCAGTGCTACAATATTTACATAGTGCAGAACAACTCTAATTCAATGGCACACTTCAGTAAATTTGAAATTCAGCGCAGACTGATATTCAACTATACTGCAGTACTAGGTCTAAAAGGCGTATCTCAAAAAATTAGAACTTTTGGCTATAAACATTAGTAAATGCACATTGTGCAGTTTTTTTGATACACTCATTTTTTTTTCTTTGGTGGCTTTCTATTATTTCTTAATAAAATACAACCTTTTTGCTTAGGAATAAAGTTGGGCAGCTCACAAACATTATGAAGTAGGAAAAATTCGAAAATTAAAAAAAATAATTTAATGAGAAACGCCTTTTAAGCTTAGGAGGGCAGTATACACCCCAAATACAGTATGGGAATCAGTGGGTAAGTGACAGTTTTCTTAAACCCATTAAATTGTTGCTTGGCCATTTAAATGCAGTTAAAAAACAACATAAAAAAATATCCCTGCCCTTCTAAACATTACTGTTTTGAAAGGTAAACACAATGCTAAAGATTTCTTTTCACTATTTTCATTAGTTGCATATTTTAAGCAAGCAACATTACAAATCACTAGTAGTAAGATACAATTAATATATTCAATTTTAAAGCAGAAGATAAAAACTGACTTACACAATGTAAAGAAGTCCTCTTAACCATGGTGGTTTTCCATCGAAATATGCACTTGGAATTTGAGCAAAATCCAAAAACATGCATAGAAAAGGGGCCTCAATCAAAGCAACAAGTACACCGCATAACCTACAGAAGCAAAGTATATACCAATAAAAAAAATTAATTTTTTTTATAATTTACTTTTAGATAATTGCACATATTCACATATAAAATGCATCTCAATTTTTCAAATATATATATATATATATATCAGTAACTGCACTCTAGGAGGGAAAAATGAAAGGCGAGACAAGAATTCAGCAATACTTTTTAATGATTAAAAATCTTTAGTTCTTAACCAAGTCAATGCTTAAAATAGATATTACACTGTAACTAGATACCATCACAGAAGATTCACTGGATGAACATATTTCAGATTTTCCAGGCTTAAATTTTGAATAAATAATAAAATAAGTTCAAATGCCAAGCAAAATTCTAGAAAAAATATGTAATATATTTACATGCTTGCACATATACTTTTTTTACATTATCTTAATAGCCATCTTGTGTAATGCATGTAAATTTTTTAAATATGCAATCACATCAGATAATTCTTACTATGAAAATATATTAAGACAGCAGAAGCAAAATATAGTCTGACAGAGAGGAGCTAAGTTTCCAAAACTGTATGGGTCTAAATGAGTTCAATTTATGTTTTAAGGGGAGACTGCGAACCCATTTAAAAAACCTCAAAAATTACAGTAGAAAAAAAATTGACAATTTCAAATAATTCAGAATAATTACACAATACTTATATATACAAATGATAAAATCAGTTCACCTGTACCTTTAAAATAAATTCTTTTTATTATTCTTTTTTCTTTCTTCTTAATTTTGTTCAGTTTTTAAAAATAAATGCATTTCTACTTTTGACACACAAGGGCACATCTACTTTAACTTATATAATCAAGCTTTTGGCTTTTCCCACATCCCTCAAAGTCTAACTGTCGCAACTTCAACTGTCTGACATTGATCTGGCCATATGAATAACACCGAAAACCTAAAAAAACTGCTGATCTTAGCAAAAAAAGACTGGTACAAAAACCTGTGGGCACATTTCTCACGCTCTCTTTCTATCAACAGAAAGCATGTCACTTTAGTTGATCATTTTGGATGAAAAGTATACTTTAAAAAACATCTATAAGATAAAAATCTCTGACTAACTGCTAACAAGAACAATAACAGATATTGTTCAATGGAAAAATCTCTTTCCCTGCTTCCACATACATGCATATTCATATATTTTCAAACAATTTCATCAGTAAAGCAAAAGGCAAAATTTAAAAAAAATTATTAAAAATCAATTTCTTTCACTATATCAATTCAAAGTTGACTACCTTTTACACTTTTTAACATCTAAAAATATGATTTCTACACTTACACATTTTTTTGCTAGCAACTGAGAGCTCAGTATGATTTGCATGGCCATACTTCTCAATTAAAATTAATTAATTAGATTAGAACCCAATATAATTCATGCTAATAGAAGGAAATGAAGAATTGCTAGCAGAAACAGAATGGTTGATGAAATGTAAAGAATTTTGGTAAAGTGCCAATAAATTATCCTTACCATTTATATATCAATAGGGTCCTGAGAAAGATTTTCGGATCTACTAACTGTACATGCGATTTTGTTTAATAAAAGCAAATACATTAATGAGAATATAAATAAGGTAATAAGTTTCATCTCTTGCATGAATTGTTTAAATTTATGAAGTTTTTAAATTATACTTGTCCTAAAATAAAATCTGAAAGTCCTGGATTTGAGAAAGCGAAAAAAAAATCCAGCTGTGTTTGAACCAAATCACCCTTAAGCTACTAGTGCTCATCCAAAACCGTGTCACAATCAGCTCGTATAAGAAATTGTAACTTATTAGTGCGATTAGTCAAAAACAGTCACACATACTGAAAAATAGCTACTTTTCATCAAATGAAAAGAAAAAAAAAACTACAGTAAAAGATGCATACAGATCTCAAAAAGAAAATGTGTGGAGGGGGAAGATCCAATTATGTTTTGAGAATCATTCCGTTTCAATTTTAAAGTTCATTATCACAGGGGGTAATAGTCGCTGAAATGATGAATCATTTTGATTTTATCCAACATCTATCTAGTAGTAGGGCCAGGTGGGGGAAAGTGGGCCCATGGGATAAAATGCGTGTATATTGAAAAACACCTATTTTCTCATTTTAAATTAAGATATTTAGTTAATTCTTTTTTAGAGACATATATTGAGATTATGACAAATATTTTTATTTTAGTTTTAGAAACTGGCAACAAGTTTAATGTTTACCAACTATCTTGTTTATGCTCATTTGCATAAGTGTGTTAGTTTAAGCTGCTGATGAACTTCCTTCTAAAATCATTATTAACTGGCAAAAACTATTAATTTTAGTTTAGACTTTTAAAGAAACATCTAAGGAACAGATCTACATAAAATGGTAAGAATAAATTTTATAATTCTATTTATTATGAGGTTTTTCTTAGGTGGGGTAATTTGGGGGTATGGTTACGCTTAGCTAAGTGTTGCACGATAGGGATATTTTTTTACTTATGAATTAACTTTAGTAAGTGTCGAATGCTCTATACTTCATAATAAAATGACAAAAAATAATTTACTTATTTATTTATAACCCTAGATAGTAATTTTAACACTGAAAACAATTTAGTTTTAAATTTTATTTTCTAAATTTAGTTAGAAAGAGAAGAATGATAGAAACAAACAGCGTTATAAATAATAACACTTCAAATTACTACTAATATTAATCTTTATGATTTCATCTATAGCTTAAATATGCCAAGAAATTATATTAAGAAAACCAGTGGCCCAAAATACACAAAAGATGATCTGAAGAAAGCTGTTTTGGAGGTAAAAAATGGATCTAAAATTTATGCTGCATCCAAGAAATTTAGTGTTCCAGAAGAAACTGTTAGAAGATGGGTAGTTAAAAGTCCCTCTCACCAAGGACCAGGTAGAACCTCCTATCTAACAAATGAAGAAGAAATTTGTATTGTGGTAGCTTTACAATTTTTAGGACAATGTGGATTTCTTTTTGATAGAAGAGATGTTATAAACATTGTTGAAACTTACTTGACAGCAAATAAGGCAGCTCAACTCCTTTTCCCAAA
The DNA here is from genome assembly GCA_013235015.1 of Araneus ventricosus. NCBI lineage: Eukaryota > Metazoa > Arthropoda > Arachnida > Araneae > Araneidae > Araneus > Araneus ventricosus. The sequence goes on from BGPR01000062.1 coordinate 416,384, forward strand.
TGGAAAACCTGGTGTCGAATAGATTAGAGTTCGAACAGCGGTGGAAAGAGGAACTCAATAAGAAAAAACCTGAACTCATGACAAAACCCCGAGTAACAGATCTTAATGAAGAAACAGTAACAGTTTTTTTCAACACCAATGAAAAATTGCTCTATGACAATGGTCTCCAGGATGAGCCCGACAGAATATTTAATCTCAATGAATCTGGCTTATCCAGAGACGCCAGATCAACTAAAGTTCTTTTAAAGAAAAAACAACATACAGCATATATGAAATCTGCTGACTGTGGCAAAGCTATGTATATAGTCTAATTTTGCATCTCTGCAACAGGTGCTTACTTACCACCTTTTTTTTTTGTATATAAAAGGCAGCACCTCTATCAATCTTGGACTACTGGAGGACCACCAACAGCAATTTATGGTGTTAGTGATTCTGGATGGATGCATGATATTCTCGAATCCTGGATGGCTCATTTTATTGATTTTGTGAAGAATAGAAAGAAACCTATTCTTTTATATGGACATGGAAGTCATCTCACTTACAACACTATTAAGTAAGCAATAGACAATGGAGTAATAATCTACTGTCTTCCACCTAATTGTAGCCATGCGCTACAACCATTAGATGTCGGAGTGTTTTCTCCAATGAAAAAAGTTTGGAAAATTTAAAATGAGAAAGCAGATTACAAAATGTTTCGAAAGAATCATTTCCAGTTCTCCTGAGAAAGTTATTTGAAACAGGGTTCATACACATTTCCTTAAAAGAAAATCAAGGACTTTTAAGGACTAAAAACACCAAAAAATAAGGACCTCTAAATTGAATAAACTTAACGAATTGTCACACTCATTTTTAAATAAAATGTTGCATTTTTGCAAATTTAATCTATTAGATATAAAGTATAATATAAAACATAGAAGATACATTACAAATTTAACACTACAAAAACTCTTAAAAATATAAGTTAATAAATTGATGGAAAAAAACATGAAACTGGTAATCAAATTAAATATCTTTTAATTCCAAACGTTTTTCATTCAATTTTAATTCCAAGGTATTTATTTTAATTTCTTTTCAGTAATTGTTTTTCTTAGTTCATGTGATTGAATCAATAAATTTATGTCCTTTGATTTTTCAGCCTCATTAGCTAAATCATTTTCTTCCCCATTTGTTTTAGTCCAGTCAAATTATCATAAATGGTTACATTAATTAGGGTAGTTCCGATTTTTTTATATGTTGTATGGGTTGGTACACTGTTGAAAAATCCAAGTTTTCCAATTCCCACCACAACCGCGGGCGCCGCCATCTTGAAAAAACCGCTCAATTTTTGGACTTTTCCTTGTTTCTACAAAATATCTCCTAAAGTATTGGTCTGACAAAAAAACCGTCTGCACTTTTATTACGCTAGAGAACACTGTATACAATTTGAGACAAAAATGAAATTTGTAGCTCTAATACTTCCCAAGATGGACCTGACCTTTTTGAATTTTGAGAATTTTTCTCAAAAATGTAAAAATTACAGATTTTTGGTCGGTGATTGCTTGATAGCAAGTAAATGGTGAATCCTACACTAAAGTTTGACATAATTATAGTAGAGGTAAATAGCTCAAGTTTAAGACCAAGCTTATTATTTTAGCTCGTTTAGACTACACGATACAATATTTTGAATATTTGTGTAGTTTTTGAGGAAAACACGTGATAATTTAATACTGACAAAATCAATGTATTTATTAAAAAACAAAAAGGTTGATATATTGCTAAGCTTGTATATCACATATATTCAGTATTTCTGTGAATTATATATCAATAAATATATAAGTAAATAAATAAATGATAAATAATTATAAATAAATTATGCACTACACAAATTTCATGAAAAAAAGTGTTTGCTGAACCACAACTTTACATTTTCATACCTTTTGAAGGGCCCGTGCCATGTCCCTCATTGTTTTGGCTCCCATTCTGGACATAGTAACATTACACTACTTACAATTCAATGTCTTCACACTCCAGTTGTTCACCAACCATGTCAATTGGTGCTAGAGCATCTCCCTCTTCAGACTCCTGGCATTGTATTTTCGCAAGACTGTCCATTGCAATGTTTGCATAGTAAAGAACAATGCAGACCTGCTTTCCTGCATCCACATGCATTCGTGCAACCTTTTATACAAGTACAGGAAATGCATTTAAGGAGGGACTCTGGTGCTGGATCCTTCTCTGCTTTCTTAGGGAAGAGGCCTGATGGAGTGTGCATCCAGCCCCATTTCAAGGGATCTTTTTCGTTTCCCAACCATGTTTGCTCCTGGTGGTAACTTCTCATGGCATGCAGTTGAGCAGCGTCGGTAGTTGGTGGCAATCTAGCGAGGTTAAATTTAGTTTTAGCTGCAGCTTTAACAAATGAGTGGTACCTTAGTTCATCAAGGCTTTGAGTTGCTGGATCTCCCCCATACAAAGCAACAAGAACATTCTCCCCTGCTTCTGTTACTTGCTCTGTTGTTGCTTGAGGATTAAGGAATGTTGCTGCTGTATTCAAAAGTTCTTTATGTTTCAAAAATAAACTAATAAATTTGTTTTTACCTTGGCCAAACAGTGCTGATGTGGTATCACAACCACTGAAGCATGAATAAACAAAAGTTCATTCGAAAATTTATGATTAAATGATGTGGTTGAGTAATAACTATCTGGCGTTTTCCCTCTTCCACACTTTTGGAAAAAAACATTACTGTGTGTCGATGCCAATGCAGTTAGGAGAACTAGAAGGTCAATGTCCTCACCAACCACACACACACATAGTCATACTGAGGAGCAACAGAAATGGCAGTGTTCACAATCAGCATCTTCAACTGCCTGCTGCACGCAGATATTAGCTTTTTGCAAAGCCTTCTTGAGCAGTTCGATAAAACGTTTCTTATTACATTCATTTGCAAGAAGCTTTACTTGTGTACATTGTAACACTGTTTCTTCATGAAACATTACATCAGGAGAAGAATGGGCTGCCCGTCGAAATCGTTCACAATTTTTGGTGCTCTTTTTGTCATCATCAGGGTAACCATCAAAAATTACAGCCATATCTTGACCATATTTATTATTCAAGTATTGAACATATCTGTCAGCTATTGCTCCAAATGTGGCTTGTTGTCGCCACACAATTTTGTGCAGTAAATGACCACCATCAACCATGACATACTGGGATCCTTCAGGTTTTACATCCTCTGTAATGGGTGAGAATGATGTATATAATGAAGATTTTGTTCCCTTACGCATGCCCTCTCCTGTGAATAACGAGATAGGAAAAGGTGACAGTTGGAATTTGAAAAATGCTTTTAAATCGTCATCTGACTGCTCTGCTATGCATAACCTGTGAAAAAGCATAAGGGGATCCACAACAATGCTGATGTTACCAATTTTGACGGAACTGTTAATAGAAGCAACTGTCACTACTTTGCCCTTCCGTTTGAATTTCACATTTTCGAAATTTTCCCCCATCATTTTTGAAATCATATCTCTCCCAATCTCTTCTGACAAATGGCAATTTACTTTTTTTCATGAAATTTATGTAGTATATAATCTATACTTATAAAAGGCAATGTTTGTTTGTGTGTGTGTGTGCGATGTCCAGACGAATCTATCGCACTTACAACCTTGAAATTTGGCACACAGGTAGTCGTAATGGCGACTGAATGCACCTCGAAGCCAAAATTTTAAAATTTAATCTAGAAAATTTTTAATTTAATGTTTTATGTTGTTTTGGTTGATTTTTCGCACTAATTTCTCAATAGAATAGTTTCGAATAAGTTTACGACAAAAATATATACACCGTCGGAAAGAGCATGCGATTTCCGTTCTAATGAAGTTTGTTTCGTACGTCTAACGTAATTTACTCAATTTTTAAATAATAGTCAGTTTTCAATTGAAATTTTAAGATTTCAAAATCAAATGACTCCATCTCATGTTCTAATTTTGTTATCTTTTTGAAATGTTTTGAGCTAATAAATAAAACGTTTCTACTCCATTTAAAACAAGAACGATTAAAATACCATTTTAAGTCGATTTTTAATTAATTTTTTAGTTGATGGGGTCAGAGATGTTTTTTCGACGGTGTTATTTTACGGAAATCCCGTTCCATCGAAATGTGCGCCATCTGCCGGAAAAAATTAGAGCGTTGGCTTTATTTGGCATCCTGCCATGAACGAGGATAGATATAATAAGGAATATGACGAATTACTTTTATTGCTTTAGTCTGAATGAACTATTACACCATTTAAGAGATTTTTTTCTCCTTTTCGTTATTTTTTCTTTGTGCGCGTCCGTGTGTTATGTTCTGATCAATTTCGCTTATACTTCAAGCTCATGACATACCATTTTGTAATCTAGATGGAAGGATCGAGTTTTGAATTATATTTTTCATAGTTTTGATTTGTTTGTTTTATATACTTATTGATAATCAAGCATAAAAGTTTGTTAAAAAACACATGTTGTTTATGTTGCGCATTTTGTTTGCTGTTTAATAATGATTTTCATGTTGCAATTTTTTAATATTGTTTTAGATTAACGTACTCTGTACTGTCTTCCTACAACTCAAATGTCATTATCGCAAAGAAAAATAAGCGGCAAAATCAATAATGTGTATCTTCTGTTTTGATTTTGTTTTCAAAACTTTTTCGTGTCATTGTGGGTATTTTTTTTTTTTTTTTTCCTTTTCATTTTGTTGAAGTCCTGATTCCACAGGCAATGTTTGTGTGTGTGCCTGCGTGCGATGTCCAGACGAATTGATCGCACTTACAACCTTGAAATTTGGCACACAGGTAGTCGTAATGGCGACTGAATGCACCTCGAAGCCGAAATTTTAAAATTTAATCTAGAAAATTTTTAATTTAATGTTTTGTGTTGTTTTGGTTGATTTTTCGCACTAATTTCTCAATAGAATAGTTTCGAATAAGTTTACGACAAAAATAATGAAGTTAGAAATAGTGAAGTTCTAATGAAGTTAGTTTTGGATTTCTAACATAATTTACTGAATTTTGAAAACTAGTCACTTTTATGGTAATTTTTAATAAAGATTTCTTTAAATTATCTCATCTGACATTCTAACATCTCTATAATTTTCATTTTTTTTCAGCCTACAAATGGAACGTTTATGTCGGATTTAAAACAAGAACTATTAAAATATCTTTTTTCATTTTTTAAAAATTAATTTTTCCCTGATCGGTTCAAACAGTTTTTTCGTAGCGAGATTTAACAGCGAGAGCTTCTCCGGACCATCCCACAATGCATTGTTGCAACGTGACCTTCTTCGCAGCAGGTGATGTCATTCGCAAGGGAAAAAAGCGGGAATATCAATAATGTGTATTTTTTTGTTTTGATTTTGTTTTCAAAACTTTTTCGTGCCATTGTGGGCACTTTTTCTCACCCGCTTTTTTGAAGTCTTGATTCCACGGGCAACGCCGTGCGTGTACTGCTATTTTATTTATAATTATTCATCATTTATTTATTTACTTACATATTTATGAATATATAATTCACAGAACTACTGAATATATGTGATACACAAACTTAACAATGTATGAACCTTTTTGTTTTTTAATAAATACATCGATTTTGTCAGTATTAAGTTATCACGTGTTTTCCTAAAAAACTACACAAATATTCAAAAGATTGTATCTTGTAGTCTAAACGAGCTAGAAGAATAAGCTTGGTCTTAAACTTGAGCTATTTACCTCTACTATAATTGTGTCAAACTTTAGTGTAGGATTCACCATTTACTTGCTATCAAGCAATCACCGACCAAAAATCTGTAATTTTTACATTTTTGAGAAAAATTCTCAAAATTCAAAGAGGTCTATTTCGGGAAGTATTAGAGCTACAAATTTCATTTTTGTCTCAAATTGTAGACAGTGTTCTCTAGCGTAATACAAGTGCAGACGGTTTTTATTGTCAGACCAATACTTTAGGAGATATTTTGTAAAAACAGGGAAAAGTCCAAAAATTGAGCGGTTTTTTTCAAGATGGCGGCACCCGCAGTTGTGGTGGGAATTGGAAAACTTGGATTTTTCAATAGTGTACCAACCCATACAACATATCAAAAAATCGGAACTACCTTAATTAATGTAACCATTCGAGTTTTTTTGTTACAATTTGACTGGACTATTTGGTGTATTTGGTTTGGAACATTTTCTTTTGTTTTAAAAAATCTATTTCCTCCTAGAGCTTTTCGTTTCAGTTGTTTTCTTTCAGTCTTTTCTTTGGATCTTTCACTTTCTAAATACTGCATGTATTTTGCTCTAGCTGAGGTGGCAAAAAGTAAGGACTTTCAAGGACTTTTTAAAAATGGGGCATAAAAATAAGGATTTGTAAGGACTTTTAAGGACTAAATGTAAAAGTAAGGATGCGTACGAACCCTGTGAAAAAATGAAGCCAGAAAATGCAATGAATAGATTTAAAGGAGCTGGATTTTATCCTCTGAACAGAAAGGCAATCGAACACTGTATTCTCACTACAGAAAAGAAAAACAACCAAGAGTATACAAAAATAGATTCTTCCACAAGCATTGCATCTTCTGAAGTAGTTACTCTCAATTCACCCTTAAATGATTTAAAGAAAGCAATACTGCAAACTTTCTCTCCCACTCCATCTGTAAATACTGTTTCAGCCACTGAGAATTCAAAGAAAAAGCGAAAAAGAGTACAGAGCAAGAGTGGTGAGGTTTTAACCAATAAAACTGTTTTGGAAAGGTTGGTTGTTGAAGAACGTGACCGTAAGAAAAAATTCAGTCAAGCTAATATAGAAAAGGAAACAGATAATGTAAAAGTAGACTTTAAAGAAATAAAGCAAGGTTCATGGGTAGAAGTTCAGTACCAGACAAAAAGTCAATCCTCCAAGTTCATCGGTCAAGTGATAGAAATTAATGAGTTCTATCACAGAAAGTATTTGACTAAGTCACCATTCGGGGACTATTAAACTTTTCCTGCTATTGATGATGAAGATTGTGCAGTAGAGTTCAGCAATATATGCCATATACTAAGTGAACTTAATTTTGATAGCCGTGGACTAGGACTGGGCATGTATCGATTTATCGAAAAATATCGATTTAACACCTATATCGCTAAATCGATTTAAGTTTACGCCGATTCCCAATATCTACTACGATTCCCGATGTCTACACCAATTCCCGATGTTGCTGATTCCCTCCCGCGGGCGCAAGCACATGTTCTCCTTTTGTTGATCATGGACGAAACATTCAAATCATCCAAAGCATAGCGCATGCGTCATATCGATAGACCCTCAACCGCGACTGACAAAAAGGGGACATCGATTTAGCTTGATTGCCAGGAGTCAGTGAGGGCCCACACATATCTACAAACATAATATGAATTCATATATATATATAATTTACTTTAATTTTTTATATTTAATTATATTAATTTAAATCTATAATATTTAATAATTATGTATTCAATTTAATTTTTTAATATATATTTAATTTTTCTGCGTCTTTAAAATAAATCCCTTTTAACACCCCTTAATTTTCTATGTTTAAAATAGCAAAATTATGATTAAAGTTATTTGATTTTAAATTCTGGAAGTTAAATTTTTCATATACAGTTTTAGTGACAAAGTATGAAGGAGAAATGCTGCCCAATGATAGGGCATCTGTTGAAAGAGCCAGAAACCTTTAAAACAAACTTCTTTGGATGATTTAGAGTTTGGTAATTTGTACTGGTAATGTTTCAGTAATATGTAACTAAACTGGTATCATTAAAAAGACATTTTTGAATTATAAGTAATTCAAAAATCATTTTGTTAGATAGTATTTTTTGAAAATAATGCGAAAAGACGCCTAAATCTTGCTTGATTTTTAAGTAACTGAAATTTTAATTTACTTTTGGATGAAAGACTTAGAATGAAATTTAAATGTTTGACTTGTTTATATTTGCTGTTTCTTAAAAACACTTCATGGCTATTTTTTTTTTAAAGAATATTAATTTCCATCAAAATGAAATACTTTTGAAATACAATTTTCTAAAATGTTTTTATTTTAAGCATACTATAATGATATATGTAATTACATATAAAAACAAGCTTAAAAAATTATCAAAGTGTAATTTTCTAATATTGATGTATCGTTAAATCGCAATATAAAGCTGGTTATATATCGCGATGCAAGATTTTCAACATCTCCCAGTTCTACCGTGGACATTATTTCTTTAAATAATAAAACTTTCTTTCTGTACATTTCTACCTTTAAATATAATCAAGATACATTTATTTCAGTGTATTCTTATTACAAAAACATTTACATATTTTTATTATTCAGGGTGGCCATCATTTTTGTTGTTTCAGATTCCCTGACATTTCCAAGTTTTATAAAAAAATTCCCTGACTTTTTTCGGAGGTAGCCCATCAACCATAGAAAAAAAATCACCTGCACATCGGCCATACTAAGTATTCATTCAAGTCAGTATGGTTTGAATAAAAAAAAATGTTTGAAAAAAAATCTTTTATTTAAAACTTTTAAACAATAAACCATAAAATAACTGAACAATTCCACTGTACCGAATTTTCCAGGTTTTTCTGATTAAAAATTTAAACTTAAAAAATCTTTAGGATGATCAAAATCTCAATAAAAATATATGTTGCAAAATAAAACATAAAAAGGCAGAGAAAAAAAAATGTAAGAAAACGATTTTTTGCTGATGTTTATAAATTAAAACACAGAAGCATAATATTCTGTCACACGAAAGGAATCGAATAGTTTGCAAAAGAAAAAAAGCAACTTTTTATTCCAACCAACTTGCTTCAATATGGCTCAAAATGGACAATATATAAAGAGAAATAAATAAAATAAAACATCAAAGAAAAAAAAAAGAGAGAAAAATAAAATTCGCGAAAATGGGGAAAAAATGTGAATTTACCATTTAAAATTAAATAAATAAAAATCTAATTTGAATTTTTAAAAAAAAAATTACTGTGGCGTCAGCTCCCCTCCATCGCTTTGCTAAATTTGATTTCATAAGTCAAAGATCTGGACGTGTGTGAAGAACGAAAAAAAAACCCGAACATGCATACATAATACTAAAAAAAATTGTTCTTTTATATGTATGGATAACGGCTGTCCCATACTTTGAAGATCCCATAATTTATCAAAATGATCAATAATCATAATGTCTCCCGACACTCAGAGAAAAAAAACATATACAAAATAAACAAACAAAAATTGCTGAAAGAAAATATTAGCACTAATTTCAAACACTTCATAATTCAATGAAAAGATCTCCAGAAGTGGAAAAACAAACTAATTCTGGTATAACTCCTATTTGATATTAAATCATCATAACAAGCAGGCAGTAGTGTGGATGCTAACTTGTAGACAGATAAAAAGAAATTTACGATATCGCAAGCTAACTGAATCTCTTGGACATATAGCCACATCCCGGTTCTTCTTCCACATCCGAGTGTGACTATACTATAGATTTTCATCTCAAGAAGTATCATCTAATTTAACTACCAAAAGGAACACGATTCTCTTCATATAGCCCAGTCAACGAAGGTCCAAAATGGGGGTGAAAAAATATTAACTCATACAGTTTTGAAAATTGGTACACATGCTCGTGAGGGGTTTATTATGAACATACTAAAAGTGCCCACTAATGGAGGGTGAGTTCGCAGCGCCATCTTGTATTTCATACCTCCTTTTTAGTTTTTCCTGAATATCTCGAAAAATATTCAGTTTTCAAATTACAATTGATTAAACAAATTAAAGAGCATAAAATTCCCTACAAACATGTACTTTTATTTTTCTTCCAGCTTTAATAGTTTCCCAGATAATGAGTCTCAAAAGTTGCCATCATCTTTGATTTCATCTCCCTTTTTTAGTTTCTCTTGAATATCTCGAAATCTATTCGATTTTCAAATTACATGTAATCAGCAAATAAAAGAGCGTAAAATTCCCTACAAACACGTGCTTTTATTTATGTTTTAGCTTTAATAGTTTCCGAGATAATGGATTTAAAAATTTGCCATCATCTTGGATTTTATCCCGCTTTTTTTAGTTTTTTTTTTTTTTTAAATAGCTCGAAAACTATTAGATTTTCAAATTACATTAAATACAATAAATTAATGATCGTAAAATTCCCAACCAATGCATGCTTTTATTTATTTTCTAGCTTTAATAGTTTCAGTGATTTTTAAGAAAAACTAAAAAGGGGGGGGGGGATAAAATCCAAGATAGTTGCAAATTTTGAAATCCATTATCTCGGAAACTATTAAAGCTAAAACAAAAATAAAAGCATGCGTTTGTAGGGAATTTTGTGCTCTTTAATTTTCTGACCACATGTTATTTGAAAATTGAATAGATTTCGAGATATTCAAGAGAAACTAAACAAGGGGAATGAAATCCAAGATGGCAAAAACTTTCGAGACCCATTATCTACGAAGCTATTAAAGCTGGCAGAAAAATAAAAGTATATATTTGAAAGGAATTGCACGCTTTTTAATTTGTTGAATCAATTAAGATTTGAAAATTGAATACTTTTCGAGTTATTCAGAAAAACTAAAAAAGGGGGAATGAAATCCAAGATGGCGGCAACCTTTGAGACCCAATATCTGGAAAACAATTACAGCTGGAAGAAAAATATAAGCATGTATTTGTAGGGAATTTTACGCTCTTTAATTTGTTAAATCAACTGTAATTCGAAAACTCAATAGTTTTCGAGATATTCTGGAAAAACTAAAAAAGGGGGGATGAAATCCAAGATGGCGCCATGAGCTTATCCCCCCAGGACCGGGAACTTTTAGCTATGTTTATCAGAAGCCCCTAACGAACATGTGTACCAATTTTCAAAACTACATGATTTAATGTTTTTTTGAAACCCTTCGTTGACTAGACTAATAGCCGAAATTCAGTCCCTCGGAAATTTAAATGTAAACATCTATGAACATGAATGGCATTCGTTTTTGACTGTCAGTAAATGACTGATTTTCATTGGTTGCCAACTGTGTTTCATTCTATTTATAAAAAAGATCAGCGAATTGTCGCCTGCAATAAGAATTATCAAAATAAAAAAATTCCAGGTTTAGAATAAATTTCCCTGATTTTTCCCGGTCTCCCAAAATTCCCCGACTATTCCCGGTTTTCCGGTCGGGTGGCCACCCTGTTATTACATACATTATTTTTTATTTTTAAATATACACTAATTTTAGAACTACCCCCCATCATGGGGTAAAGTGGGGGTATTAAGACATGCTCTTTTAAATGCCTCACCACGAGAAAACATTCCAACAAAATTGAATGGTTATGAATCATATTTAATCTCTATGAATCCAATGTATATAAAACACATCAAAAGTTTCATTAAAATAAATTTAATAGTTTAGTTTTAAGGCCTTCTCTAAAAAAAAAGCTTGATTTTACCCCCACCTGACCCTATAGAAGTTGTAATGCTACAGTATTAAAATTTTATTTTCTTTTTAAAGTAAATCTATGAGAAACTAATAACTTGATTTAGAAAATCTCCCTCTTCTACCTCATCATATCACATATGCAAATGAGGAGAGCCAAAACGAGCTTATCATGTGTGCCAAAAACAGACACTTCTTTACTTCAACTGACTTGAAAAGAGGGAATACTTTTCTGTCCTTCTTCCAGAATACAATTCTAAAACTGCCTCTAGAAGTTTCTGACTGAGGGTAGGCAAGAGTGACAGTTGTCTAAAAGAAGAAAAAAAAACCCTAGTTTGAGGTTTTATTAAAAAATAGTTTTGACAATCCCCTGCCTTATTTTTATTACCACCGGCTCGCGACATGCTTTAAACCTTTTGGGTAAGCAGGGTTGACGTGGGCAATAAAAAAAAATCCTATTCCCTTAAAATAATCACCCAAGACAGAAAATGGTTACAAATAGTCACTTTTTAACAACCTGTCATAGCTCTGAAATTCTGATTCACCATGTTATCTTTCAGATTACAGCCTCACAATTCTTAAAAATGTCATGAAACACAAATGTATTAAAATTATCTAATTATTTTTGATGAATTGCAACAATCTTGAGTTTTGAGGACAATAAGAGAAACTGGTAAACGTGGAGTTTACGGTACCCACCTGTTTCTCACCAATTTTTCTTGGTGCAATTTCATGTGCCGTCACCAAATGCTGTTTTGGATGCGAAGTGTGCTTTTTATTGCTCTCTTGCGCATGCGTCGCTTGAAAACGAGAGATTGAGTACGCAATGCCTGCGGCATTTCAAGTGTGTACCGGGCAAATTTTTTAAATTAAAAAAAAATCAGCGGCTTAGCTTTCAGCATAGCGGAATAATCGTAACTTCGGTTATTCATTGAGAAATGAAACACACAGAATAACATACATGATACTGAACCGATATTCAATCCAAAGAATTCCAAATGAAGTTTTATTCAAATTCGAATTTATTGACCAACTGCATCAAAGAGTTGAACAAAACAGTCCAATCAAAACGTGGCGCAATATAGCCTGATAAGCAAAACACCGATGAAAAGATCAATTTGTGCGCATACGTGCTTGTCACTCGTTAAAAACATCTAGACACATACAAAGCAAATGTTCTCTCATCACTGTTCTTGGTGGCAAAGACTTGGCGATCCCAAGAGGAACGAAGTAAATGGGTACCATAAACTCCACATAAACCCAAGAGACTTTGGATTTTATAGCTGCTCAGCTATGCATGCAAAATATTACTTAGCATAATGCCAAGTTCACCGCAAATGAAGTAATTAAAGACATTACTTACATTTGAACAATCCCAGCAAGTAGACAGCGAGGAGTAATTGTTAGGCAAGCCATTGCTCCTAAAGCCAGTGCAGCTGAAAAATTTAAACAATGAAACAAACATAAAAAGCCATCTTTGAAAGAAAAGCAGTTGGTTATTACAGCTGCAGGTAGTCTGCATGAATGTCTTAAGAGTTTAAAAAACTGGAACATCTTCATAGATATAAATGCATTTATAGGCTACGACAGTTTCTTTATGTTTAACCTGTAAGGTATGATAGAATATTCATTCTGAAACAAGTTGAACAAATGCTCATTTCCTAATTAACAGGTTAAAACAAAGTAATCTGAATGTTAAAAAGAGATCCCAAGATGCACATATGTAGGATTTCAGGAATTTGATTTTGGTGGAATTCACAAACCAACAGTTTTTTCCAGTTAAATTTATAACTTCTGGTTTAATTACAGCAACAACTAGTATTTAAACTTTAATTAACCAATTGAGAGAATGAAACATTAAGAACATTTAAATTAATGAATAAGAAATGCTCAATAGAGGTCCTTAAATAAGCTTTCAAAACTTGATGGCTTCCTGTTTTAAAGGTTATTTGCTATTCAACACTAATATAATATAACTCTTATTTTCCATTTCTTACTTTAGTTCTAGGGAAACTAATGAAACTTTAAGTAGAAAGCACATTTCAAACAAAAATATAATGCATATAAGTGGTATTAAGTTATTTCCCTTACCTCTGAAATGTCCCTATTTTACTAGGAAAAATTTACTTCAATACCCAACTTATCATTTTGTATAGTCTTAACAATATAAGCTAAATTATACAGAAATACCATCACTTTCACAATAATTAGAACTGTCAGAAGACGAGACAAAAGTTCAACTCTTGCAGACTAAGAGAAATAGTTTCAATACTTCCACCTTCTCAAAATGAATCGTAAACAACTTAATTTCTTATTTAATAGAAAAAATGCACTAATTAGATAATGCTGCATTCTATTTAATTAAATTCAACAAAACAAGGCCAGAAAGCACTTCATCAATTAATCCATCTATTATAAACTAATAAATAAAATCTTTTGGATGACTTTATTTTTTTTATATTGAATTGAATAAATATTTCAATTTATTCAAAATTTAAATTCTTAACTTTTTTTTTAGCAGTTTTCTACATAAATTCTTAGAACCATTATGAAATTAAATGTGATTTATTGATGTTTGATTATCGATGAAAATCAAGCATTCTAACAAACATACTTAGCACTAATAAAAACAGAGCTGGGTTTCAGCACATTGGGACCCATGCTAGAATGTCATCTAGGCTTGATTCAAATCAGTGGCATAACTAGGATGAGGCAGCCAGGACAGGTGCCTTAGGCACCATTACCAAAGGGTACAAAATTGAGTTTAAGAATTGTCAAAAAAAACACGTAACCTCAGGATTTTGATGGAACCCCGAGTCGAAATATATGTATAATTAAGCAATATGTATAATTATGTCTATGAACACATTAACTCAAAAATATAATGATCTAGACAGAAGAAATTTGGTAGTGTCTTTAATGTTTTAGATCAGTACCAAATTTTGTTTCCATTCAGAAAAAAAATGCTCAAAACATATGCTCGGTTTTCTTCATTATTCTACAAAGTACCAAACATGCCATAGTGTGTTAATATACAAGAAAGATAAAGGAAGAAACTCCAACTAGTTTTCTCTATAACTCTAAATCCTAAGGCTCTAAAACATTCTTACATTTCCCTAACACCTGTGTGGGGATGCAGGAAGCATAATTTTTATAGCTCAAAACCTGCTACAATTGTTAAGTCGTCAGCAATTCCTTGAAAAAAAAATGCACAAAATTGTCCCAATTTTTGTCTATTATCTCATGATTTTAAACACGAAATAATAGAAAAAAACTTATTATTCCTGGATCGAGACCTTCCTCCTCCCCCATCCCTTGAAAAATGTTTAAAACTTATACATCAAGTATTTACCAGTGTATCACCTCACAACTTTCCTCATAAGATGTAATATTTTAATTTACAATTTTCTATCCTATTTAAGAGTTTAAATATGGGAACAATATTTTTTTGCAGGTATTAATATTTTTTTTACTCTAATTATCTTAATGTGTAACTGTTAAAGTCAATCAGTATTCTTGGAAATATAAAAAATGTATTAACTGTCAAGAGTATTTTCTCTAGCCCTATTCCTTTATTTATGAACATTCTCTTAACACAGTGCACATACAATAATATAAGCAATTGCAACAATATTATTGTAAATATCCACATTTGAAAAAAAGAGCTTAATATAAGAATCTATAAAATTTCTTATCATGAAATGAAAAGTATAAATAAAATCTATTCCCAAAATACAGAACTAACCAGAATTGATCTTATTAACATTTAAGTGATTAACTTTAAAATAAAACAAAAATGAAGTTTATCTTTCAAACAACTGTCAAGTACATTTGGAAACTACAACAGCCTCCTTCTTCTCTTTTTAACAAGTAGTGAAAATTTGCACCTTATGAAACTTCTTTTTTATAACAAAGCAAGTGATGCTAAAGTTACAAATAAATTAAAACTTACCTAAAGCAGCCACACTACCAAGGAATCTCACACCATACTTAAGCCACCACGGAATATCATCACTAGGTGTTTGCTGAGGTCTACCAGGACCAGCTGCAGGCTCAGGCTTCATCATATTGATAATGAATCAGTTAATTTTTCAGCAGAAACTGACCACGGATGAATCTACAACATAACTTTTTTCACACACCCATGTATGAGCACATAAGTAACCCATAAGCACAATCAACAACCACACGCCACCATAATACTGTTAGAAGCCATCCTTCTCTGTATACAGTACATGTGTGGATGGTAGTGATGTGTCGTTCACTCCGGAACGAATCTGCGGATCCGGATCTTCAAAAGAAACGAATTCGCAGATCCGCGGAATGGGACACATGAATGAATCCACGGAATTGGATTTAAGAATCGGAATTGGATTCATGAATCCGCGGAATCGGATTCGTGAATCGGAATTGATTCACTACTGATTCCGCGGATTCGGAACTGATTCGGATCCCTAATTTTAGAAGAGGATTTGTGTCGTTCTGGAATGAACGATACATTATTTGGGGGGGGGGGGGCATGGATGCCTCGCTTCGCATACACTCGGAACTCTGTAAAAGACGTTCTGTTACCGTTACGTCATTTGGGGTGGAAGGAGAAGAATATTGCGTTTGCAATGCAGGAAGGATGGAGTCTTATCTACTATTGGATCGCCATGTTTGTTTTGTAGATAAGATTCTGCGCGAGGAGATGTCGTTAAGAGTCGGTTGATTTGAATGAAAGCAATCGGTGCGGATCAAGTTAGATTTCGGGGGTTGATCTGATCAATGACTTCTAACTTTTTAGTTTTTCTTCATTCCAAAAACATAATGAATTTTTTCTGACTAATAAAGCTTAAGGCCTTCGATATTGCTTGAGCTTTTAAAATTAAAAAAGCCTGAAAAATAACAAAATAAATAAATAAATAAATTGTTGCATCAGTGTTTTTTCATTTCCGCTTGAGAAAATTATTATAATATTTAAAAAATCCTGAAAAACAAATAATAATAATTCTTGTTATTGCATCATTTTTCACATCTCCGCATCTTTCACAGCCGCATATTTTAATTTTGTAAGCGCTTTAATCATAATCTTTATCTTCTGTAATTCTAAAAATAAAGAACCAGAAACAGCACAGTTTTATCACCATCATAAATTCCACCGCTCTGTTGAGTTTTTGTAATTATCAAAATGATTTGTATTTTTAGCTTAGGGGCTGTCCATAAATGATGTCACACTTTTTTCAATATTTCTGACCCCCCTCTCCCCTTTGTCACAAAGTGTCACACTTTACCATACCTCCTCCCCCGCCTTGTCACATTGTCACGCTATATTACATAAACATGTACTTGCAGTTCAGAAACAAAGCACTACGTTATAGATCATATATCACATTTTATTTTTAAATTTTAACTATGTGTTTTAATGACATTTGTGAGCATAACAATAATAATGTTTATATGTGTACTTATTTTGGTTGAAATAAGATTAAGGTTTACAACAAAAAACATTATGATTTGTGAAACGATATTTTGAAATTAGAAATTTATTTTTAAATACTAAGCAAATAAACTATTATATTATTGAAATAATAAATTTTTACAAAAGCTTTTAACCTATTCAACATAGGTTTGAAGAGCCACAAACATCGTATTTAACATTGTCCCACATGTACACACATGAGATTAATTTATTACAAAGTTTGTATAAAACATAGTGTGAGAGCTTTACAAGAAAAATATAAAAGATTCACTTTAACTTTAATATTAAAAATAAACTTGTTATTTGAAGATTTTTTTCTTAATACATATTTTGTAATTAAACGAATTTCGAATTTTATAATATGCTCTCTGTATGTGCGGTTCACTTAAACAGACTTTCTTTGAAAAAATAAAATGAAATAATTCTAATAAAAAAATGGTGGACAAACATTCATTGAGTATTAAATGACTGATCGAAGAAAAGGTTATGACCTTCTTTCATTAATTCTTATTCTCATACTTTTCCCCAGCATTCGTTTGTATTCGAAATAGAGAAATTTTTTCTTTATTTTAGATTCAAACTTTTGGAGCTATCTTGGTATTTACTTGAAATCAATTTCTTGTCAATTTAAGAAATATTAAAAATACATTTCCGAATCTGTAAAACAATAAATGAGGAAATCATGGTTCCATTTATTATTCATGTAACTTTTTTGTTCTTTCAAACTTCATTGTAAAAAAAAGCCGAAGAAACTTTATGATAAAACAGCGATTTAATTATTTGCATTTCAACTATAAATTGTTTAAAAGAATAGATATTCCTTTCTTGAAAAAAGAGCGAAGTTAAATAAATAAGCTTATAAATGCGAATATTAAACTTTTTTTGGGGGGTAATGAAATACACGACACATTATTTATGAAACGGATATTCTTAGAAAAATTAACAAAATATTGACAAATAATATATTTTCCTTCAGTGTATTGTAAACTACATTATTGATAACATGTAAAAAATATTGCTTTGAATTTTATCTTAATATTTAAATTTCGTGTTATACAATACGTTTAAAAGGTATTAATAATTGGATGGATTTTTATGCATTACACAAAAAGTGTTTAAAAAATGATTGAAATGAAGTTTATCAGCAGCAATAAATTTAATATACCACCTTTATCATAGAAAGAATTCATAATAATTGATAAAATAATTTTGTGAAAAAGTATCAGGTAAACTAATATTAGTTGTTTCAATCGATAGTTTCCTGTATCAGATTGCTCTATTGTTATATTTTATGTCAACTAAATGAAGAGCAAACATCTTATATAGACAAAATATTGCAATGCGATACTGATACTAGCTTATAAAAGCCATTTCTTAAAACTGCAAATGACCAGACCTTTCCTCCACTCCTGGTCGTTTCATTGTTCATGGGGCCGCTCGGAAGAGGAGGGCCTCCATTTCCTGGAATTTCTTTAAAGGAATAGGGGATTTCATTCTGCTTCCGTGAATGAAAAATTACCCGGTCTTCTGAGACACAGAAATTATCACTCTTGTCGGACTTAGAGAGTTGAAAAATAACATAAACTCACTAAAGTTTTGACTCCATGGTGCCCCCAAGTGCACTTCGCTATTCTCTTTTTTTATTAATAGATATGTATAGGAAAACAGCCTTTAACCACCAAGTTTCTAGCTATTTGTTATAATTGACACTACTCTAAATGCATTAAGAGCAAACCCGGATAAGCGCTGTAAGAACCATTAAACAATGCAAGTTTTGGGACCCCCTTTTCGTCAACAACTTCGACCAAATAGTTTTTTTATTGATTTATACTTAATCTCCGTACAAGCAATTTTTATTTAACAAATATTACTAAAAACAGAAATAACGGAACATTTAATTGCAGGTCACATTCAAGCTCATTTCAGTTTCTCGAGTATAAAAAATTGAGAATATAAATTTAAAAGTAATTTTAAACAAATAATAAAATAACTTTAGAACTTTTTCACAGCAAAACCTAGCAATCTAAATACTCTAATACAAAGTTTTACAGAACTGCTGGCTTATAAGTGAGTCAGTTAACTGCAGAAAAAGAAAAGAAAAGGTCTGGAACACACTGATATGCAAACGAATCTGAAAACTTGGAAAGAAAGTTCAGGAATTTAAGCGATACTCGAATTCAATTTGAATAAGTTCAAGTACGCGCCTCTTGTAAATCAAACGAAGTAAAGATATCACTGAACTCCTCTCCAAACTTCCACGCCACACCAGCGGGAAAAGTTTAATGACTGGCATTTTCAGTATGGGTGGAAAAATGAAAACGATGAATAATTTTTAAAAAGTCATTCCTAAATTTTAAAATCCATCTCTAATCTAAAAACATATGGATTTGCGTATATAGATAAGTTAAATGTTTTTATGAACAAATTTGGAATAAACTCCAAGATTTTAATAGACAGATTACAAGTAATACAAACTCAAATTGAGAGCTGATGCTGTCATAAAACTGATAAGTAAGGTTAAATTACTGTTTTAGCTAGTTTATGTTGGCTTCTGAGAGAATGGACCGCATATAGTGAATATCAGAGATGGCTTCAGTATCATTTTTCTCTCTGTAAGTAAAAAAGAATGGTCAAAATGATGAGAAAATTATAGAAAGATATATATTACATGATACAACTTCCATTATTCTTCATGATACAACTTCATTATTTTGATGGGAAATTTTTAACCTGTTATAAACTGGATTTAATTTCAGCTATATTTCTGAGGTTATGTAAGCTTGTGAACTCCAACAAACCTTCATAACTAATCAAGATATATGGATCTCAAGGATGACTGATGATTGTAAATTTACAAATAAAATACTTTGGAAATGTTACGGTGTCAAAAACAAAAAAAGCTTATCTAAAAGAGAGTGTAAATTTCCTATGTTCGAATCAGACCGAACAACGCTATAAATAAAGCTTTTCAACTTTTCAGTATGTAAATGTAGTGAATCAGAACATATTAGGATGGTGAGCATAACTTGAAATTTGTGACTCTATAGTTGCAAAAATCTAGGTGTTATAACCATTTTAATAAACTTTTAATTGGGGGAATAATTAAAATATAAATAGAAAGAGAGCCGATCAGTTGAGAAAGGTGAAATTTCGGGATTAATCTGGCACTGTGGTGGCTAATGTTCAAAAGTTACGAAATGAGTTGCGAAACTCTTTGTTCATACAGATTGCAAGTAGGAGAATTTTAATTAAAATGACAGCAGATGGTCATGAAATTGAGTTAGAGCACCAGGACTACTTTTAAACTAGAAATCTTAGCATGTTCTATGAAATCAGCTTGTCTACCATAGCCCAGGTGTAAAAAAGAAAAAAAGGCTTAAAATAGCGGAAGAAAATTTCAAAGTCCGTAAATAGGATAAAAATACAAAAATTTTGAAGATTAAAAAATCTGAACGGAACGTGGTGTTTATGATAGTTAATAAAAATGTGCTGATTCTGATTTTTTTATTTGCAAAACTACAGAAGTTATAACCGTTTTAATTAGCTTTTAATTGGGGGATTCATTAAAACATGAATAGAAAGAGGGACAATCAGTTGAGAAAGGTAAAAGTTTGGGGATAATATGGCTTTTTAACTAATGTTAAAAAGCACGAAATGAGTTTATAAACTCTCTGGTCATCAGACTGAAGGGGGGGGGCAGTGGCGGACTGGGTCTGAAAATAATGATTGCCATGAGTCAGTAGGGGCCCTATCACATCTACCGTGCCATCTTACAATATATTCCTTACATCATATTTTTTTCATTTTATTTCTTACATATATAATAAAAGAAATTAATAATAAATAATAAATTAATTATTATTAAATAATAATAGTAAATTATAATAATAATTTAATTTAATGTCGTCCTAATCCAAAAATGTATTATATTTATTACTAATTATAGAATTACATATTATTGGAAATAAGAAATATCACATATAAATACATTTTTATGATTGAATATTAAACAATTTTGGTAGTTGTATTGGAATACTGTAATTTTGGAACTATATTGTAATTTTCAGAATTTTTTTAACCAAACTGAATATAAAGAACCAATTATTTATCTATATCAATTTTTTTAAAAAATATTTCTTACTTCAAAGATTAACAACTCAAATTACAGAAGTGTATTTATTACATGTGGTCCATTTCATTAAGGGCAAGTTGACACACTTATGAGTTCACTAGATGACGGTTCAAATCTATCAATAATTAATCTGCATCCAAATACTCTAACAATTTTAATAACCATTTGAAAAGAGAATAATATATAGGTTTCCAAGCTCTCCTCAGACAATGAATTTCTTAATATAGTCAAATATTTGTTCATCAGCGATCAGATCTTTAGCTTCGAAATTCCAATAATATCATTACATTATTCCTCACACAAAAATGGATTTCAAACTCCATAAAGATAAAGTTCTTTTAAATTTAACTTAATATTTTCAATACGAGGACAATTAGGATACAACTGTGACAGGAAAACGAAATTTCTGAGTAAAAGCGTAAAAACAAGCATTAAGGTCGGCATTACATACTAGAAACCACCTCAAATATAATTAGAATTGTTAGCTAAATTAACTATAAATAAATATGAAGTTGAAGGATCATGAATAATTAAATATTTCTTTGTAATTAATCGGTTATTATTACCATTGAACATATAATCCCTCTCGTGTTTGGCAAGTGAAGAGTATTTCCAATATTCACTAAAGTTTAGACAAATGCGTTGTTTACAAATCCCTTTGATAAGAAAATAGATGGGAATTTCTAATATTTGATTACATTCGGTGGCGATCTTAACAAAACGGCCTGCAATTCCTTAGCTTTCGAGGATATATTTTGACTAAGCTTAGACTGACAAGACTTGGAATTCCGAAATTTTATTTTTCAAGTCTCCATTCTACAAATTTTATTTCATTTCAGTACTTTTTAATCATTAAAATTTAATGTTTACTACTCAAAACAAATTCTCAATGACGATTTTTGTTTTGACTCCTTGCTTCAAGCTACCCCAAATTAAAATGTTACTAATTCGCTCTAAATATCAGAATTAATTATGAGTTCAAACTAAAGCAATGAAATGGTAGCAATACATTATTTTTAAAGATGCACATCAAGAATTCAATGTTATAACCAAATCTGAACCCATGACTGTTGCATATGACATAATTTAATCTAAATAAATAAATTTCTCCTCCTCAGGGTTAATATCACTTTCACGTTTAAAATAACCAAAATCTGATTAAAGATTTTTCATTTTAAATTCCGTAAGTTAGATTTTTTGTGTACGGTTTTAGAGACAATGTGTGAAAGAAAAAGGCCATCCGTTAGTAGGGCATCCATTGTAAGAGATATGAAAGAAAATTCTTTGGAGGATTTGGAATTCTGAAATTGGAGTAATTTTACAAGCAATTTTTAAGTAATTTGTTTTTAAATTGATATCATTAAAAAGATAATTTTTCAATTTTTAAAAGGGTGCAAAAATTATTCTTGTGAAATTATGATTTTGGAAGATATCGCGAAAAAACATCAAAATCTTTTTGAATTTTTTAAATATCTGAAATTTAAATTAACTTTGGGAGTAAAATTTTAATTAATTTGACAGTGATTTTTCTCTTAATGTGAAGAACACATGTGCTAAATAATATCAAAGTCGAGTAAAAATTGTGGGTTTGTGTAAAAGACAAACATTCATCTTTACATATGTAGAACAAAAAATTTAAAATTAAATCAATTACAAACAAGACAGGTGAAAACAAAGAAATTATAAGTTTGGTGTGGAATTGTCGCATTTAATTGTTTATGCAATAAAAGATGACACGATATCTTAACAACAGTGTTATTTCTATGTTTTGCTTCTAATCAATGCTTTTGTATGTAAATGCCTACAAATAATAAATGCGAATGTATGTGTAGATGTTTGTATGCCTTTTGACCTTCTACAGGACTGTCTATGTAGCCTAGAATTACTAAATTTGATGCAAACATACTATGGAGAGTGAGAGTGGGCACCTCCGAGACATTTCTTTCTTTTACTTTAGAAGAAAGACGAGTTCGCTTGTCCCTCAGTTTTACGATTTTCTAATTTTTCCGGTTAGTTGAGCTTACGGATCTTGAATGCGATAATCAGAGTTATGTGTTTCCCATTCTGAAGGATCACTGACAGTTGATTGAAAAATAAAAAATAATCTTCATCGAGAATCGTGAGTCAATTGGGCTTTGTTAATTATTTAATTGTTGTCTGTAGTCAAAAATAATTAATTTAATGTGATTTCACCCATGCCTATGTCCGTTCTTGCTTCAACACAACTCTGCCAATTTTCATCCAAATCGGTTTTAGTTTGGAGCGTAACAACAGACAAAACAGACAGATACACTTTCAAG
>BGPR01000062.1:448536-467988 GCA_013235015.1 Araneus ventricosus
GCTTCATGACAGTAAAATACACAAATAACAACAAAAAAGCGCGTTGTTTAGCCACCTGCAAGAACCAAATCCTTCCTGTACAGAGTTATCCTCCTTCTTGGGAGCCTCCAAGAAGAATAAAAATCTTGTGGTTATTATGTCCCATCCCTGCACAGAAAAGTTTGTGTGGTTTTAACATAAAACTATTTGCTATTTTTCTTAGAAAAAGCAGGAAATTTACTAAAAAAAGAATCCTTTCCTTTCTCTGATACATACATCCTGAGGGGCCCATATTGACTTATGTCTAAGAGGGCCCACTTGCCCACATCAGCAAGCTGCTGGCAACCTGGCCAGTCCGCCAACTAGGGGGATTTTAATTAAATGACGGCAGATGGTCATGAAATTGAGTTACACCAGGACTACTTTTAAACGAGAAATCTTAGCATGTTCATGAATCAGCTTAATTACCTAAGTGTAAAAAAAGAAAAAAGGCTTAAAATAGGAAGAAAATTAACATCGAGAATATAGGGCTCGTCCACAAATGATGTCACGCTTGGGGGGGAGGGTTCGAAATTGTGACAGTTTGTGACAAGGGAGGAGGGGTAACAAGAAGTGTGACATCACACATTTTGGTTTAAAACATTTAAAATCAGCAGATTAAATTTGAATTACTTGAAATTACCAGAATTTGGGGGGCATTTTTTAAATCGGGCTAATACAACTTTGATTTTTTTTCCTCTTATATTCCTTTCTTTTCAGAAAAATTCATTCAGGGTAAGTTGAGAATATGGTAAGAAAAAAATTCTTCATTAGGAAGAAAAGCAATACGTAACTGAACGAAGTAATTTCATTTATTATATTATTAAGGATGAATATATTTTTTTCTCTTAATGATACCAAAGAAATTCTATCATGAAATTTGGCATAAATGTTACTAAAATGAGGTTAAATAAATTTTTTTTGAATAAATTTTTTAAAAAGTAATTTGACCATGCTATATATTTTATGAAACATCATAAGAAACTGAACAAAATGACACAGATTTCAGCTCTCTATATCAAATAGTTCTTGAGTTACAATAGTTTAAATATTATGAAATTAGTGAAATTTTCATGGATGAGATTCTTCCGCTTTTTGGCGGATTTCCGCTTTTTTTGTTATTTGGAGAAATTCCGCTTTTTTGTCTTTTTCTCTCAAAATTCCGTTGTTTTTTTTTTCTTCCCCGAATTTCCAATTTTTTTCCCCCTGCAAAAATTTGGTTTTTCCTTCGAAAATTCCGCTTTTACACAAAGAAAAGAAACCTTTCTATGTTCCGTTTTCGAAAGAAAATTCTGGGAAAATATGCTCGACCTTGCGACTTAACTCCACTGGCTAGGAAACTAGCTGATTCATCTTCTACTGACGAATCAACATTATATCAGCAAGCTCTACAAGGATGAACATTCCAACATTCAGTGTCATTCAAAGTATTAAGTACCACCTTTTTGCAGAAAACAAAACCTCTGTGGCATATTTTGCGAAAAATTTTCAAGATTTCAAAAATCAAAAAAATTCCAAGGATTTTTTGCGTGAACATGTTGAAAAAAAATTAGTTGAAAACCTAAGGTCATCTTGTAGGGCATACTAAGATGAAAAAATAAAAAAAAAATTGAACAAAAACAAATAAATAAACTACATAAAAAAAAGACAAAAGAGGCAGCTAAAAAGTTGTGTGCAACTGCGGCAAAAAAGCAGAGAATAAGACATAAAAAAAATCTTCCCAAAATAAAAAAAATAAACAGATTTACGTAGGCATTCTGGAGATAATGTAGTCCCAGTAATTAAGCAGAGAGATACTAATGAAGACTGTGGAAAAAGTTTAACCTCTACTGAAAATAAACTTGCAGAGGATGCAAACACATCCTTTATTGAAGAAAAATCTGTCAGAGATAGGAGCCCTCCAAAACAAGGGGCGAAGCATGTTATTGGAGATCTGTTACCAACAAAAGCCACACAAATAAAAAAAAGGAAAAGAAAACCACTTCTTTAACAATTAAGGAGATGTTTCAAAGAGTTTCAAATAACAATAATGCTAAATGAATCTCATTGTAACTATAATTTCTCCACCCCTCTCACTTTATAAGGTGCAAAATAATTGTGCTGTTACATTTGCAAAAAAGTATAAAAATAAAAGAAATAAGACAGAATTCAGTATATGATATATTATTATAATTTATAAAGAACTAATACACTTTACACAATTGTATGAAGCAAAAGAAATTTTTGTCGTTATTTTTATTTATTTTTTGAGCTACTAACTTTTATCAAAAGGCTATTAAATATAATTCTTCTCAGACTTCTGTTGGGTGAATGCTGCATCTCAGTGATGTACAGGTGGTAAATATGTTTTAATGTTTAATTTTCTATTCTTTGATGCCCGTGATGAAGTGTTAAACTTGTTTCTTAACTTTTAATGTAAAAGATTTAATAATAATTTAATATTCTTTTTCTTATTTATACATACTGAATTATAAATAATTAAGTTATTAATTATTATAGTGTAATATTTTCATCATGTTGCATGTTCCGATGTTTTACTTCTTTTGCATATAAATTTATGGTACATTTTTTTTGCTCACGCGTGATTTCAGTCTTTTTGCTTTTTTGCTAATCTCATCCCTGAATTTTCAAAGATTCATAACTCGGACACAGATAGTTCAAATAATCTAAAAAAAATTTCTGTAAAAATCTGAAATTTTTTTATGTAATGTGCTAGTACTACTTCTGAGCCAAAAATCAACAAAATCCAAAGACATGATGTCTGGGCTATATGTTGATTTCACATGGTGGTGACCCATTAAGCATCGATGAAATTAGGGGATGGATGAGGTCAGTCATCTTCTTTCCTCCAAGATGGGGAAGAGGAAGGATATGACAAAGGCTACTGGCGTGCTTATGTAGCGTACCTGTTGGGAAAATGAATTTACAGGAATATCTTAGAATTCATTGGATATCTGTGGGATCCCATCTCTTGAACAAATGATTCACTAGGTTCAACTGGGATTTGCAAAAAAATGATACATTCTGGTTGAATTGGGTATTTACAATCTACTTTTAGCTTCTCCAACTAAGTAAAACTTTCATTCCTGAATATAACAAAATACAGTTAATGAATTGAAGCAATAATATCTGGAAAGTACCAATTGACATTATGATCTCTTCCAAAATGATAATGCTATATACCACATGGTGCAGAACTTGTTAAGAAATTTATGCTTACATTTTTATGGAATGTGTTATCTATATCACTGTGTTCAGCCATTGATTCTCCTTTGGGCCATCATTTCTTCCAGTCCTTGCAACAAGGCCTTACACAGACATGACACATTTCCGCGGAAACGCGGATTTCCGCTTTTTCGGCATCGAATTTAATCATTCTTGGAATCGATGCAAATCTGCATTAAAATTTTTGTTAATGTTTTGGAGGTGGGGCTCACGCAGACAAAAGTTGTGCGCCATGTGAAAATTTTGCTTATGGCTCTAAGGCGAAAGAGTTTTGAATTCATAAGATATTGCGTAATCCTGCCGAAAGTTATATTTCGTTCGAGTTTTGTATCGGTGTTTTGCCGCGCTTTGGGGTCAAAGTTTAGCGTTGGGAGGAATGCCCGTAAAGGTTGTATTCTTTCCTTTCTCGTTTCGTTGAATCGTCTTTCATTTCATCCAATCACAATTCATTCCAAATTTTGATTGGATGAAAGAAAATCATCCAGGAATTTCTACCAATCCGAATTTCGTGAGAAAAAAAAATTGCTGAAGCCAATTTATTTTCGCACAAATAAAGACTGCCCGCCGTGTGCACATTTAAAATAGTGTCAGATTTGATAGATAAAAGACCAGGAAGAATGTATATTGAAACATATTCTTCAATTTAGAGTGTTAAATACAAAATGATCAGAAAAGAGCAGTCTGCTGTTGAATATTTCAGAAAAAAGATTTTTTACGTGATGCTATTGATAGTAAGTAACATGTGCAAAAATTTTAGGTCATCAGGCAAATGGTACTAAGAGGAACTTGATAGCAAGAAAATAGCAATGAGAAAAAAATAAAGAAAAACCTCCAATCAAAGAAAGAAAGCAAAATTTGGAAAAGGAGGAAAATAGCAGACTGAAGTATAAAAGAAAACATGAACGTCGAGAAACAAAAGTTTTAATAATTATGTATACTCAAAAATAGTTTTTACATGGCCATATTTTTAGTGAGATAATTTTTACCATAGTTTTTATTTTAACAAAGCTTTTTGCGAATTCATTTTTCATCCATTAATTTTCTTTTAAATAATAATTCTACAGTATTTTTAATATCTCAAGCACTTTTTGTTTAAATTTATTCATTTATTGTTCAATTAATAATACTTATTTTACTTCTCGGTATTTACGTTTGACGCGATACCGTATTTATGAAGTTCAGCTTTTTTTGTTCCGAGCCTGTGTCATGTCTGCTTACAAAGCAAGACTTTCATTTATACGAAGACACAAAAGTAGCTAAATAAATAGAACCTAAAATAAGTTAAATTTATTCCTTTAAAACTGTGGATGTAAAAACCTATTTAAATATAAGATATAATAATTAAAAGGGTTAGAAAAACAAGAGAAACTACATGGTTTTTAAAAATTAATGATAATCTGTTGCTAAATATTTGATTTTTGTTTAGTGAAATGATTCTGAATTTTTTATAGGTGACAATCAATCGGAAGCTGTGGATATGCATACAGATCAACCTGAAGCTACAGCTTCTTCATCTTCAGCATGCTCCCAACCTAGCACATCTTCAGTTCCTAGGACAGCAGGAGAATCATTGTCAGAGTTTGTCCTTCAGTTAGATGAATACACACCAACAGTTAGTATCAGGATTTTATTTGTTGTTTATCTAATTTTAATGCTCCCTAAAGCTTAGAATATTAATAGCTTATTATTTCTTGATTCTCAGCTAAAAATAACAAGAATTTTTATGGGAATAACCCAGGATTTCAGAAGGAAAGGAGAAAATAATAATCCTTACAAAGTATTTTTGCTTAAATTTTATAGACCAATGGTCACCTTTCTAAAACTTGGAATAAATATCCAAAATAATCATATTTGAGGGTCGAATTATTCAGTTCATTGGCATTGATATAAGAAACAGAGTTCATTTGTGAGAGTAGCTGGGTAATCAAGCTTTATCAATGTGATTGAAAGATTGCAGGCTCAAGCCTTGATTTTCTTAAAGGTCCATTCTGTGTAGGCATATGATGCAAACAAAATTTAGTCATGGATCAAATATTCTCACGTTGTGTGTTGCTGAAAAATGTCAGTTAAAATCTTCAGTAACGGTCCAGAATTATGACGTCCATTCCAAATAGCCTGTGATGTAGCTTTAAAATAAGATATTGATGTAACTTATTTGTCCCTTTGGAAATGTGTTTTGTTAATGTCAAGATTTTCATTTTTATCATTCACTTTTTCAGTAAAGCAACCTAAACAAAGTAGAATAAAGGGGGTGATAAAATTGGAGGTAACTATGGTAATAGTGAAATTTAAATGCAAATTTGTCATACTTCTACAAATGGAAATTGTCTTTTGTTTAGCTCCTAACTTCTTAAAGTATTGATCATGAACACAAAGGAGCCATGCATTTAAATCTTGGAGTTGTAGAATCTAAAGAATCTTATCTCTTTTGTGTTCTTATCAGATTCTTCTGTATTTGTAGGTAAAAATAATTCAGAAAACTCATCTTAACTTGAAACATTTCATTAAAATTTTGCTAATAAACATGTCTAACTCATTTTCTTTTTGTTAACCTTCAATTTAGTGTGTCATTTTCCTTTTTTTGTTTTGGTACATTGGATCCTGAAAAAAAAAATCATTGTTCATTAGATAGGACTCCTGAAATATTTTTTCAATCAGAATAGGATTTCAAATAGAAAATGTTATCTGATATTTAAAATTGATTTTGTCACTATGTATAATCTAGTGCTTTTATAAATACAGTGACCTCTCACTTATATGCACTCTCTTTTATGCTCATTTTTCACTTATCCGTGTTTTTTTCGCTGTCCCGGTCAGGGATATAGGTAAACAATGATAACTCTTATTCATTTATTCGCTGCACTAAAAAAGCACCTCTCACTTATGTGCATCGCAAAAATTTTCTTAGTTCAAAAAGTTTTTTTTTTCAGCAGAACAAGAAAGAACAAAAACCCTTTTTGTTCTGCTTCTGGGAATGCATTCCGTCGCCCTTCCTCTATGTTCAGATTCCAGGAACACATTCCTCTAACTTACACACAGGGGGTGTACAAAGGGGTTCTTGTGATTGACGTCAGTAAAAGTCGCATTTATAGAGCAGTCAATTAGAGAGGTTAGTACTTTACATACCACATGGCATTGATTGCTAACGAAAGAACCTTTTTCAGAGTTTAGGTTAGATGGTTACGTTTTAAAATGGTGAAAAGAACGAAATTGATGCTTTTGTTTAAAATGGATGTTTTCAAAAAATTCGAAGAAAATCCTTGCATCTCGAAAAAAGCTTTAGCAGAGCATTTTAATGTCCCAGAATCGACATTGAGAGCAATTGTAAAAATCTGGAGCATTTCCATTGTCTTTGTGTTCTTAAAAAATAATTAACTGAAGTTATACACATATTTGCATTTTGTAACATTTTATTTACATTTTTCAGTAGTATATATATAGTATTAATTAACAATACATGTACACTGTATTGATGTTTCACTTTTGAGCTCCCTTTGGTGATTTTTCACTTATGCGCGTTTTTTCGCTGTCCCCTGCGCCCGCACATAAGTGAGAGATCACTGTATTAAATAAGTTATTATTTAAACAAACTTAATCTTACTCTTCAAAAACACTGTGGATTTTTTTAAGTATTTAGAAAAACTGCTAAAATGTGAAAAATCTTGCTGTTATGCATTTGTTCTGCGAGTGTTAAGATTTTACTATTTAAAATTAAAAGTTAATTGGTAATTTTCATTCTGTGTTTGAAAGAAGCATAAAGTTATGCACTCAGTTTTTGAAAGAAATTCCATTTCATCATTGGGGGGGGGGGGGAACATGCACTTATAAGTTCTGTGAAAATTTTCTTTTCCACTAATCTAAGTCAAGTTAAAAAGAAATCGATCTCTCTTCTACCTGAAAATGAAGTGGGTGAATGTTATCAAAGTTGATGGAACTGTTTTTATTGATCCAAGTGGATAAATTTATTAAATAAAAGTATAGATTCAAGCATAATCTTAATATTACTGCTAGTTATGATAATTCAATGCTGATTTTCATTTGGTGCAACTTTTATTGGATTTGATATGTTCATTTCTTAATCTTGTCTTCATGTTTTTATATTTGAAAACATTTTGGAAATACCCATATATGTATAGAATATAGAAAAGTGCTTGTTATATATATATTTTTATGAAATGTCATATACTTCTGTAAATTTTTATCACATTATTTTAATCAATTTAAAAAATACTTAGATGCCAGATCCTGTTGTTTCTTACTACATGCACTCAGCTGGATTTTCTTCTACTGATCCAAGGATGTAAGTTTGTTTTGTCTATTAAAAATTATTTTTTTAAACCTACCTTTATTGTGATGGCAGTTTCAAAAATTAAATGTTTAGCAATTGCAAATAAAACAAACAAATGTTAGTATTCTGAAATTTATAAAAACTTCTATATAAGCAAGCTTTTTTTGCTTTAAATATTGAATATTATATGTTTGTTTTTAATTTAACACAAATTATACTACTTCTGTTATGAACTACTGATCATGTATTGCAATATTTTTTTCCTGTGATAGTTTAGACAGTTTTTCAAACATATTCATGAGATAGTATTTAATTTCAAAATGGCAACTTTTAAAGACAAAAATATTCCAGAAATTTTCATTGTATTTCATTATCTTGAAAGATCTTAGTTACTTCTGTTTGAGGTAGCTTGTAAGAAGCCCTATCTCTTTGAGTAGATTAGAGAGAGTAAATATTCTGGACCTTGTGGTCTGTTTTTCCTGTGTTTCATCATTTTATGTATGATTGTGTTTATTTGCTTGCATAGTATTTGCCTGTTAAGTATTCTTGCAAATCTGTCCTTTTTTTGTCCTTCTTCTCTAATAATAATAAAATATGTCTGTTGACACTTTACAGGACATATTATTGGACCTAGAGCTACCTAATATATTTCGAATATATACTGGTGGGAAAAATTAAAGGAAGAACTACAAAAACTCATGTAACTTGAATGAATTTGCAGATGAGAACATGTAACTTGCCTGACATATCTTTAAAATGAAGAATAATGTATATTTCTTCAAAAAATGAATTTAAGCAGTAAGTAAATAAATTCAGTGTTGCAACTTTTTAGGGATTCATAGAAAAAATTAATATGGTCATCCTGACTGAAATGCAAGCTTTGCAGCCATTATCTGCACTATTTATTAAATTGTCCTTTAATGCCTCCAGTTACAAAGTGTACTCATGATGAATAGCACTCTTGGAAAGTGGCAGGAGGGGCAGCAATACATGTCAACATCCTAGTGCATCCCACACTTGTTCTGTCAGATTTAAATCTGAATGTGGGTAACTCCATTCACTGGATTCCTTCACCTTCAGTATAATGAGTCACTTGCACAGCTTCATGGGGATGATGCATGTTTTATCATCTGGGACGTTTTTATCAATGACCCCTGATCATATTAATATGGAGATCAAGAACCTTATCCTGTACATTTCAGCATTCATAGCTGCTCTGGTAAAAACTTGTAGGTCTGTGCAGCCATTCAGGATGATACCCACCCATAACATGGTCCTACCAACTTTGTATTGAAGCCTTGCATGGATGACTTCAGTTTTATTGCATGTGTTCTTCTGTCACTAAATTTTAACATGTTTGGAATAACTCTCCAAATAAAAACAGGGTGGCCACCCGACCGGGAAACCTGGAAAACCGGGAATAGTCAGGGAATTTCGGGAGACCTGGAAAAAACAGGGAAAAGTCAGGGAAATTTATTCTAAACCTGGAATTTTTTTTTTGATAATTCTTATTGCAGGCAACAATTCTCTGATCTTTTTTTCATAAATAGAATGAAACACCATTGGCAACCAATGAAAGTCAGTCATTTACTGACAGTCAAAAACGAATGCCATTCGTATTGATGTAAACACCTCGCCAGGTTGCGAGGTGTTTACATTTAAATTTCCGAGGGACCGAAATTTCGGCTATTAGTCCAGTCAACGAAGGGTTTGAAAAAAAGCATTAAATCATATAGTTTTGAAAATTAGTACGCATGTTCGTTAGGGGCTTCTGATAAACATACTAAAAGTCCCCGGTCCTGGGGGGGGGCAAGTTCACGGCGCCATCTTGGATTTCATCCCCTCTTTTAGTTTTTCCAGAATATCTCGAAAACTATTGAGTTTTCAAATTACAATTGATTTAACAAATTGAAGAGCGTAAAATTGCCTACAAATACATGCTTATATTTTTCTTCCAGCTTTAATTGTTTTCCAGTTAATGGGTCTCGAAGGTTGCCTCCATCTTGGATTTCATTCCCCCTTTTTTAGTTTTTCTGAATAACTCGAAAAGTATTCAATTTTTAAATAACATGTAGTCAGCAAATTAAAGAGCGCAAAATTCCTTACAAACGCATGCTTTTATTTTTGTTTTAGCTTTAATAGTTTCCGAGATAATGGATTTCAAACTTATCAACCATCTTGGATTTTATACCCCCACTTTTTAGTTTTCCTTAAATATCACTTAAAACATTAAAGCTAGAAAATAAATAAAAGCATGCATTGGTTGGGAATTTTACGATCACTAATTTGTTGTATTTAATGTAATTTGAAAATCAAATCGTTTTCGAGATATTAAAAAAAAACTAAAAAAAGGGAGATAAAATCCAAGATGATGGCAAATTTTTAAATCCATTATCTCGGAAACTATTAAAGCTAAAACAAAAAAAAATAAAAGCATGTGTTTGTAGGGAATTTTATGCTCTTTAATTTGTTTAATCAATTGTAATTTGAAAACTGAATATTTTTCGAGATATTCAGGAAAAACTGAAAAAGGAGGGATGAAATCCAAGATGGCGCCGCGAACTCATCCTCCAGGAACAGGGTCTTTTAGTATGTTCATAATAAGCCCCTCAGGAACATGTGTACCAATTTTCAAAACTATATGAGGTAATGTTTTTTCACCCCCCATTTTGGACCTTCATTGGCTGGACTACATGAACAGAATCGCGTTCCTTTTGGTAGTTAAATTAGATGATACTTTTTGAGATAAAAATCTATAGTATAATCACACTCAGATGTGGAAGAAGAACCGGGATGTGGCTATATGTCCAAGAGATTCAGATAGCTTACGAGATCGTAAATTTCTCTTTATCTGTCTACAAGTTAGCATCCACACTACTGCCTGCTTTTATGATGATTTAATATCAAATAGGAATTATACCAGAATTAGTTTGTTTTTCCATTTCTGGAGATCTTTTCATGGAATTATGAAATATTTGAAATTAGTGCTAATATTTTCTTTCAGCATTTTTTTTCTGTATGTTTTTTTATCTGAGTGTTGGGAAACATTATGATTACTGATCATTTTCATAAATTATGGGATCTTCAAAGTATGGGACAACCGTTACCCATACATATAAAAGAACAATTTTTTTTAGTATTATGTATGCATGTTTGATTTTTTTTTTTTTTCCAATTCTTTACGCACGCCCAGATCTTTGACATATGAGATCAAATTTAGCAAAGTGATGGATTAGGACAAGAGGGAAGCTGATGCCACAGTAATTTTTTTAAAAAAAATCAAATTAGATTTTTATTTAATTTTAAATGGCAAATTCAGGTTTTTCCCCATTTTTGCGAATTTTATTTTTCTCTCTTTTTTTTGTCTTTGATGTTTTATTTTATTTATTTCTCTTTCTATATTGTCC
This sequence comes from Araneus ventricosus, assembly GCA_013235015.1. NCBI lineage: Eukaryota > Metazoa > Arthropoda > Arachnida > Araneae > Araneidae > Araneus > Araneus ventricosus. The sequence goes on from BGPR01000062.1 coordinate 459,475, forward strand.
ATTTTGAGCCGTATTGAAGGAAGTTGGTTGGAATAAAAAATAAAAAAGTTTTTTTTTTTCTTTTGAAAACTATTTGATTCCATTCGTGTGACAGAATATTATGCTTCTGTGTTTTAATTTATAAACATCAGTAAAAAAATCGTTTTCGTTCATTTTTTTCTCTGCCTTTTTATGTTTTATTTTGCAACGTATGTTTTTATTGAGATTTTGATCCTTCTAAAGATTTTTTAAGTTTTTATTTTTAATCAGAAAAACCTGGAAAATTCGGTAGAGTAGAATTGTTCATTGTAACGATGTATTAGTTATTTTATGGTTTATTGTTTAGAAGTTTTAAATAAATGTTCTTTTTTCAAACATTTTGCTTTTTTATTCAAACCATACTGACTTGAATGAATACTTAGAATGGCCAATGTGCAGGTGATTTTTTTTCTATGGTTGATGGGCTACTTCCAAAAAAAGTCAGGGAAACTGAAACAGCAAAAATGATGGCCACCCTGAAAAAGGAAACTTGTTATTAAAGAGAATGGAGCTCCATTCCATGGTACTCCATGCATGTTGATTCACTAATAAAAAGGGGGCTGTTGTTTTAACGAGAATTTCCATGGTACTTCATGCACGTTGATTTCTACAGTACTTCAACCTGGCACATTTCACTATCCAAGTTAGTGGGAGACAAATTATGGGTTTGCTTGCAAACAGCCCTCATTTTTGCATCCTGTCACTCATGTTATATATCTAGGTAGTTGAATTTCTGTGGTAGTATTTCTGAGTAGTTGCAGCAAATTCCATTGCAATCCGTTCTGACACCAGTTCTATATTTCTTTTGGCAATCGATGGCCAATAACAATCCTGAGAATCTGTTATAGCACATTTTGGATCGTGACCTGGTTGTCTGTATACTTTATATTGTCTTAAATAGTTTCAAGAATCTTAACATGATGCTGTTGATTAAGAACTGTGTCAAAGTCTGTCCTGCTTCTATTCTTTCAATCGCACACCATTTCTCGCTATCTCCCAAAAGCCTTTTCAGTGATACGTTCCTCTTTTGATTTGCAAAAACTTTATTCAGTTATTGTATTATAAATATTATTTTTATGCCATCCTGTCCATTGATATTAGAATACCATACAATTTTTACTCTTAACAAATTTTTAAACAGATGGGCCATTCTCCTGTTATGCACTGGACATTTGCATACTTTTGAAATGTGTAAAAATAGTAAAATAAGATGTGTATTCATTTTGTTTTGCAATTGAATTCAAAAGAAGGACTGTTTCTCAAATTTCAGGTAGAAAACAAAACAATAATTAAAGTTTAAATACTTAAAAAGTGATTTAATATGTTCGTTATCCACTGGACTCGGGAAAAAAATTAATTTCTACCTTGACTTTTCTGTATGCCATAAACTGTAAATTTAGAACTTGTATATTGCCATTATATTTTTTTTCCTAACAGCTAAATAGTACCTCTATCCTATGCTACATTTTTGCCAAATACATTATTCAATAAAATTTATTTAATTTGTGTTATGCACAGGACGTACCTAATGTTATGCATGGGACATGTCTGAATTTTACTCCATCTCAGCAGTAAGAATTCAAATTATGATGGTAATTATACTTCTAGTGAAATAAAAACTACTATAGGTAACAGTATTATAATTTAGGTAAAATTTTGAAGAAAAAAGTTATATATTTTTCTTAATTATATATGTATATTTTTTTTTGATGAGGCCATTACATAATTCATAATATTTACTATATACATAAAGTGATCATTTATTTTTTCCCTCAAAGCAGGACACTTTTAATTTTTATTTAATATTATGTTAATTTAAGAAAATGCATATTTCTTCAGTTATCAATTAATTAATTAATCGGGAATAAACACATGAAAATAAATAATTCATGTGATCTTCATTTTTATGAAGAATACATTTTTCTTCAGTAAATTTGGTGTAGATTTAAAAAAAGAATGAAATTCGTGGCAAGATTTCTTAAAATTAATTTTGGTAATCAATGTTGCTAAATGATTGCGACTTGCAACTGTGTTTTCGAGCTCGTCCACAACTTATTCATAAGAAAAAAGACCTTTTCTATGGGTGCATTAGAGCTGGGCAGGCATAAAATATATTCAATAATTATACGAAAATTCGTATGATTTAAATTATTTGCGTGAAAGTGTTTAAACAGTTCCACCCAACAACTTTCGCTTAAAATATTCCCAGTGCTCATTTTGTCATTTCATGTGGCGTAATGCAATTAGAACTATGTGCGAGATAGGATGCTTCTGATCAACTTTCATATGTGTGACAAGTATAGCGCATGCTCCGTCATCACCAGGCTGCTAGACATTACCGTCGGATTTTTTGCCTTCTTGTTTGAAATTGTTATCGTGGGGTTGCTCTCTTTCTGAAAAGGGGACATTTGGGCATCCCAAGAAGCTATGCCTGGGAACAATGGGACAGGTTACCTTAAACGGGATGTATGGTCACATTATATATACATAAAATAGACTATTTTTAACAGGAAAGTAACAACACTAATTCACAGTTTTGAGTAAACAGGTGGTTAATTTGGAGACCTGAATTTGCAATCAGGTCCTTATCTAATCTAATTTGCAATAAAGATAAGGGATGATTGAACATGATAGTGAAAGAGACATGCATTCAGGAAGTTTTGGATTGTATTTGTGGCTACTTTTCAGTAATAAGTTCTCATATAAACACCAAAAGAATACAATTTCAAGAATTCCAAAATTATAAAAATTCTCCTGAATCAAGAGTCTTACAGTTGGATTTTGCCATGAACTATAGTTGCTCATACCAGGATGAAGTCCAGAGTGCACTTTTGACACAAAAAAGTGTAACCCTATTTACAGTTGCAGTATTTGTACATGGAAAATGCAATACTTAATATGTTCTGACTCTTCTGAGAAAGGGGGGAAAAAAAGAAAAAACATGAGAGCTGTCATTGAAAAAATTTATGAAGAAATTCAGCCATATGCAAGGGGAAACAATTTTTTTGAAGAGATAATATCAGGGGTGACTGTGTTCCGGTATTTTCTTCATCCTTAATACCGGAATTCCGGTATTTTCTGATAAATCTATTTTTTAAAACTTAAAGAGTGCCATAGACTCAAACTACTACGGATTCTCCGTAGTTTCTACGCAATTTCGGCTTCTACTACGGACGGCACAAATTATAATCCATATTACGGAAAATTTACTTTGGATTATGCTGAGTCAATCCAAATGAATTTTTTAGAAAATGCCATACCATAACTAAGAATAACTAGCTTACTTAAGAATGGTCCCTTAAGAATTTATATAAATATTCATTAATGTTATTCATACAAAGTGTTGTTATATTTTTAATATTGTTTTGTTATCAATTTTTATGGTTTCTTTTCATGTGTGTTATAGAATGTTATTGAAAACTCATGAACAATGACAAAATAAATTAAATCAATTTCTTATGTGAAAAAAGCATATTAAAAATTGCATGCAAAAGTTGAATTTGCACCATAATGAATGAATGCACATAATTTTCCTGCTAAAATTTCATGTATTTTTCCATGACGCCACAATCACCCCTGTAATATGGACAGATGGCTCTTCATCTAAGTTTAAAAATAGATATATAACCTTGCTGCTACAAGACCTCAGCATTAAATTCAAAAAAACTTCCCACTGGAAATATTTTGCAATGACCCACGGAAAAGGTGTGGTGGATGGAATTGGTGGTAAGGCAAAATACTTGGTACGAAATGCTGTTGTGTCAAAAAAATCAACCGCCCCAATTGTGCAGTCAGCAGAAGATTTTGCAAATGTTGTTAAAAAGGCTATGCCATCTATAACAGTTATGTTTAGATAAAGATATAAATAGAGATAACAGTGTGTGGGTTGAAGCAAAAGCAATACTGGGCATTTCAAAAATGCACAGAATTAAATGTTCACATTCTTCTGGTTTAGAATTTTTTACAAATGCTATAACATCAATAAAACAAAACATTGATACCATGCCAGTTAACATCATAAATATTTCTATAGGAAATTGGGTTGTGGTGAAGTACGATGAAAGTTTATATGCTGGAGAGGTTACACAAGTTTTAGGTAATGAATGATATTGAGGTTTCTGCCATGGAAAATTTTGGAAATGGCCTAAACGAGAAAATAAAGTGTTCTACAACATGAGTGAAGCCATTAAAGTAATTCAGCCACCTACAGATATAAATGCTCGTGGAGTTTTTGACTTTCCAGATTTTTAGAACAGGATGCGTTGCGTCATGAAAAGTGCTTAAATTTGAAAACCATTTTTAAGCACCTTAAATGTGCTTAATTTTTTCAAGAAATGCAAAGAAAACATTCTTCTTTCAAAACCTCAGACGTTGAATACGATAAATCGAAAGCATAGTCATATAGCTTTGTTTACCAGGTGTATCAAGAATGAAAGCCGACATAAGGGAAGGAATCCAGGGGTGTCAACACATGTTAAGATAACGCTTATAGTCCAGTCAACAAAGGCTCAAAATGAGGGTGGAAAAAACATTAAATCATATAGTTTTAAAAATTGGTACATATTTTCGTTAGGGGCTCCTGATGAACGTAATAAAAGGCCCTGGTCCTGAGGGGGGAGCTTGCGCTGCCATCTTGTATTTCATCTCCCTTTTTTAGTTTTTCTTGAATATCTCAAAAACTATTCAATTTTGAAATTGCATTTCATTTAACAAATTAAAGAGCGTATAATTCCCTACAAATGCATGCTTTTATTTTTCTTCGAGCTTTAATAGTTTTTAAGATAATTGGTCTCAAAACGGATAAATTTGTAAAAAATCGTAGTTGATAGTCCAGTCAATGATGGATTTGAAAAAAACATTAAATCTTATAGTTTTGAAAATTGGTATACATGTTCGCGAAAGGCTTCTGTTGAACATTCTAAAAGTCCCCGGTCCTGGGGGCAGAGCTCACTTTGCCATCTTGAATTTCATCCCCCCCCTTTTTTAAATTTTTCTTGAATATGTTGAAAACTATTCAGTTTGCAAATTACAATTGATTTTAAAAATTAAAGAGCGTGAAATTTCCTATAAACTATTGCATTTATTATTTTTCTAGCTTTTATAGTTTCTGTGATAATGGGTCTCGAAGTTTGCCCCCATCTTGGATTTCAACCCCCTTTTTTAGTCTTTTATGAATATCTCAAAAACTATTCAATTACATGTAATACGACAAATTAATGATCATAAAATTCTCTACAAATACATGCTTTTATTTTTCATCTAGTTTTAATAGTTTTTGAGATGTTTAAGAAAAACTAAAAGAACGGGGGGTTAAATCCAAGTTGGCAGCAAACTTTAAGACTCATTACATTGGAAACTATTAAAGATAGAAGAAAGATAATAGCTTGTATTTGTAGGGAATTTTGTGCTCTTTAATTCATTAAATCAATTGTAATTTGAGAACTAAATAGTTTTCGAGATATTCAAGAAAAATAAAAAGGGGGGTGAAATCCAAGATGGTGGCGCGAACTCCCCCCCCCCTCAGGACCAGGGACTTTTAGTATGTTTATCAGGAGCCCCTCACAAACATGTTTATCCATTTTCAAAACTATACGATTTAAATTTTTTTTGAAAACCTTCGTTGACTGGACTATTAATGACTTTTCTTTTCGCTCCCTCTTTCTTCAACAATGGGCACCACTGTATATTGAAGTACTGGAATGGTTATCCCGAAGGGGCAAATTAACTGGTAATCCAAATTAATTGGTAATTTGTTAATTTTAAGAAATGTAGAAAAAGGTCACAGATTTTTATTGTTAATCTTATAAAAGTTTTAATTTTTGGTAATGACAGTTTGCATTATCATTTTTATTTTTTTGTCAAACCAAAAAGACATCCTTTGTTTTACAATAGAAGATGTGAAAATACAGAAATAAATGTTAAAATTAAAAAATATAATTAAAATCTTAAAAAATATACATATTTAAATTTTTCAATAAAAACTATGCAGTGTTATAAAACAGAAAAAACATCCTATGCTTAAGAAAATATGTGGGTCTACGTATGTGTGTATGTACAAAGATGCTTAATTTTTACATCAATTTTGCACTACGCACCCTGTATAAAAATCTGTATTATGTACGGGACACGAAAACAAGTGCTAATATTTCATTTAATATTAAACTTGCTGAAACTTTCTTTACAGTATAAATTGGTACTAAGAAAAATTATATTTATAATAGTTTCCTGTTTTGCCATAAAAATATTTGTGAAAAATAAAAAAATCATGTTTTTGTGTTATGCACGGGACATCCAATTTTTGTTCAAATAAATCATCCTTTTTTGAAATATTTTATTGTGATATTTTTTTCTCTCATTACTAATAAGAACATTATTTAGATATATTTTTTAAAAAAAGAAATTGAAATGCAACAATATTTTTCCATTTAAGGAAAAACATGTAAATATGCTGATTGTCGTGAGAAAACTTAAAAATTATAATGCTGACTTTCAAGAATTGATTCTGTATTAAAAAATTTAGTTCAAACAAATATTTTATCTCATTTCCTAAGGTTTAACTTATATACTTTAATATTGCATAAATAAAAAAAAAGTAAGTAAAAAAAAAAAAAAATGGGGTTCAGAGGGTTTACAGCGGAGAATGGCCCAGATCCTGAATTGTTCAATGTCAGTCAGTCAGGACAAAAAGAGTTCTATTTGGAATTACATGCTAAATCTTTTAATGAAAATTGTGAGAACATTGCTAATGGCATGTAATTGATTTGAAAAGGAAACATTTTTTTTAATGATTTATTTTGGTTAGATAAATGCTTTATTTCGTAAGTATTAGTTTTTAAATGTTTTTTTTTTTCTGACTGCATTTTATTGTCTTCTGAATATCATTAATTTAGGTTTTTATTAGTACAAAGTGATTCTTTTTTGCATTAAATGATACACTGTTAATTCATTTTGTTGATTTTATTTGAAATGAATTATTTGATTATGGGGAGGTAAACTAGCATGTTAAAATGGGGATTCCAAGAGAATAGAAAAAAACTTGCAGCACTCTTCCAATTTGTAAAAAAAAAGATCCTTCTAGAGTAGAAAAGTAAAATGAATGATCTTTATATACCATAAATATTTGATTTAGACACAAAATATTTAGTAAAATTCTTTTCGTCAACAAAAAATAAAATAATTGCTTTCAGAATAAAAAAAATCTTAAAAAGATTTTTTTTTTTTAAATAAAAGAAAAAGTTTGTAAAAATTCAAGAATTAAATAGTCTAAAATTTGCAATATTATAAGAGTATCTCTGCTGCAGCTTATCCATTACTAAACATCTGGACTAAATGTGGATTTCTTGAACTAATAAAATCTATTTAGTGTAAAAAAAAAAAAAATTGAAGATAAAAGCACGTGTATAGCATAAAGGATTAATTTCTCTTTCACTGGTAGTGCAACAATCAGTTTGTTTTACAAAGATAAGATGTTTATGGCATAATAAATAAAGCTCAGTTTATCTTTGCTCATGGCGTTGTCAGTTGTGATAACAAACTAATAGTCTGGTTTCTATATTCATTTTGATGTAAACAACTTTTCTCACAAAATAATGAGCTGTTTATACTTTTGACAACTTGTCATACAGAGGGAGAAAATGGTGCAAATGAAACTCGCGGGGATGAAATGATTCAAATTATATTAATTAGAAATGGAAGCAGATACATTAAGGACCATGAAAAGTGCTTAAAAACTTACTTTTTATTTTCGTTTTAGAAGGCCACAAAGTGCTTTTCTATTTCAAAGTTTGCCTTAAAGTGTTATTTTTTTTATCATGTGCAAAAACTCATTTATTTTTAAAAAGATGTCATGAGTTTCAAGCAGAACTATTTATGTATAAAAGTAATTGAAATTTAATGATTTAGTATTCTAATTTTGTACCTCAAATCTGATTTGCATAAGTATTTTTGGTTTATTTTCTGCAGTAGAAATGTTTTCCTGTAACAAGATTACATGAGATATATTCTAAGTCATGAAGTAGTGATAGGTACTAAATTTCTCTCACTGATATTTGCTGTACTTAAATCCTGTTAGTTCAAAAAGATGAAAAAAAAAGATGATAACTCAGCATTAAAGATTTTCGAAGTCCTTACTTTCCCTTAACGGGTGCTTAAAAAAGGCTTACTTTTTTTTTTACAAATTTGAGATGCACCCTGAGATAGGAGGTTAGACGGAGCCAGAGAACATTCAGCTTAGCGCTCAAAATAGACTGAAGTCGCGATTGAAGGGACTAATATCATGTAATTCACAAATTGGATGACATCATGGAACCTGTCCTGCTGTCAATATGACAGAAAGATTGTAGTTTTGTCAAACATTTATTGGAAAAGGAAACAAACTTGGTTTAAAAGCAGTACTAGGCATCTGTACTCAGCCACGTGCCACATTTAGTCTGTCTCTACATGTATGTGAAGCAAAAAAGGACGCTTACAAATACGTAACTGAACGAAGTAATTTGA
>BGPR01000062.1:474419-601499 GCA_013235015.1 Araneus ventricosus
GATACAGGTCTAAGGATGTGAGTGGGATGCCTCATCTTGCACAAAGATTATGGTTGCAAAACAATTCCTCTGTCAGAGGGATGGAATTACAAAGTTAAAGAGTATGTCTGCATACCTAGAGCCAGTAACAGTAGTTCATGTCACTTGTCTCGAGACCATATTTTCTTGAAAGAAGTAAGATCCATTTATGAATGATGATGAAATGCCATATCCTACTATTAGTTTAGAGTCGTTTTGTGGATGAACATCAGAATTGGTTTCCAGCCAAGTGCGATAATTATCATTCAAGGTTTCTTAAGCCGTTGAGATGAAAGTGAGTATCATTACCCCACCTAATTTGCCAAGACCATACATCTTTTGCACTCACTAGCATTATGGTGACCGTTTTGTGTACAATTGAATCACCAGAGAGCATTCCTGAAGCTTCAGCACACCCCACAGAATTCCCAGAACTGTCGAATATGGTATGTTCATGGCCTTTTATATTGCATGTGCAATATTGCTACCACGTGCGTTTTCTGTTGTCTTTTCCATGATAACATAGGCTATTTCCTCTCTTTTTCTGGATCCTAGTTTGATTCTGGCCCCATCTTCATTGAACAGCAAATTTTCTGGTCTCTTTAAAATGCGAGATCATATGTGGAGCATTCGTAATTGTTAAAGATCTCTGTGTAAACCCTTGAAATGCCTGAAGTGCAGCAAATGCACTTCTATTTTGTTGATGAAAGAGTTTTACATGTAATATGTATTCTGGTAAACTTACTCTCTTTATATCTGAACTTGTGTTTATAAGCTGCTCCATGACTACTTTATGTAGGCAGAAGATCTTGGGTATGAGATTCAGTTTTATGCAAATTCTGCTGTACAGCACCATTTTCCCCCTTTAGCTTTTGTGATGTGTACTAATTCTTTTTTATTACAGAGATCAAAACTGCATATTTAGGAAATTATGTGTACTAGATTTGATAGTGATTCACTAAGTTGTTTTTTCCAGCACAGAGCCAAACACCTCCTGTTTAATTTCGATCACCCTGTATCTTAACTTTGCTTTATTCATATTTTAAAATAAAAACATGTTTTCTTTAAAGTTGAGGGAATTTTATTTTACTACTTGCTAAGTAACAATTGAAATTTGCACAATTTAAATAGATTTCTTAGATATTTTTTTTAAATACTTTTATTTAGACTTCTGAATTATCTTTTTAGAATTAGGTTGATATCAATTGCTGCACAAAAATTTGTGTCAGATATTGCAAATGATGCATTACAACACTGTAAAATGAGGGGTGCTGGCCAGACGAAAAAGGCAGCTAAAGTAAGTGGCAAATTTATATCATATTTATTAATTTATAATAATTAATATTTATTATAAATAATATAATTAAATTTATATCATTTATACGTACTATGTATTTGAAGGTATCCAGTAGGTTGAATTTTAACTCTTGCCATTTTCAATGACTAATTTTGTTTCCCACTTTGTTATATACTTATAAATTTTAACCCTAGATTAATCATTCCCTACACTTTGTACAATGAAGTAAAATTGATTCTAACATTCAATAAAATTAACTGAAGTGATGAGCATAAAGGCTTTCTTCAACATAAACCATATGCTTTTAGCATGTTGTTATTGATTATTGCTTTAAATAGTCTATATTTTCCTCATAAATGTTATATTTCAAAATGTCAGTTGTATAAAGTAAACAATTTTTTTGAAATATATCATACTTAAAAGATTTACTCTTGAAAAGAAGGCCGTTACATAAGAAATTATTTGTTATTACCTTTCTTTATTGACTTGTTCTTTTAATGAGTTTTCAAAATACATTTGAATTGTTTCAGGACAAAAGATATGTTCTGACAATGGAAGATCTTACCCCAGCATTAGCAGAGTATGGCATCAATGTAAAGAAACCTCACTATTTTGCGTGATGATGTACTTACCTGGTTTTCATGTGTGAATGTAATTCAGATGTGTTGTTCATGTGTGTGAAGTTTGGAAGTGTAAAGAAGGTGGAAACAGTATATTATTCTCAGAGGGGAAGGGATTGAACAAAATACCCTGTTCTGATTAACACTGATTTTTTTTCCCCTTTGAATTGCAAATATCCTTGCATATGTTTGTGTTAAGTGACCAAATAGCATCACAAAAACTGAAGTATAATTTAGAAACAATTTTTTAAGTTTTTGCAAAAAAAAAAAAAAGGATTTTATAAATGTTTTGTGTACTCCCTTTAGTACAAATTTTGTGTTGTCCTTTGAAAACTGAGAAAAATATCAAAAATAAATCTGAATTCTAGAGATTTAGAATTAGTTTTTGTACATTTATAGTTTTAATGCTCTATTGAGGTTTTGTCGTAATATGTTTTCTATTTTTTAATGTAAAAAAAATTGAGCAAAAGAGTGGTAAAAAATTGTCAAGTTTCTTTCTGTATCTTAAATTATGATTATTGTGTTAAGCACCGTTTTTTTTTTTTTTCCCTCATTTCATTCATAATTCATTTTAAATATGTCTACAGATTTACTTATCCCCATTAATTTGTGCTTAATATTTGTATTTCAATCTTAAAAATATGTATTGCCTACATATTATGTTGTTTGCATTATGAAAAATGAAACAAGTAATTTAATAAATGCTTCATATCATTTTACCATGTTTTTATTAACTCGCTTTCTTGTCTGTCTATCTGTCTGTTCGGTACAGATTTTGCAATCGATTTTAAACTAACTTCTCGATGAGCTGGAGACTTGAAACTTTAAACGTAGCTCAGAACTAGATGACAATGCAATATCAACTCGCTTTCTTGTCTGTCTGTTAGTTTTTTATTTAATATTTTGTGTTGTACTGACCCATAGCTTCAATAGATGGCGCTGTCCAGGTGTCACTCGTGAATAGTGCAGTTTAGGGTAGAGGGGAAATCTTGAGTTTCTAGAAGTGGATTCCAAGGAATTTCACAGCGAGGAGTGGGGGAACATCGAAGAGTGGATTGAAGTTCGGAGGGGAGGATACCCACAAACCAGAGTGACAATCATTTGTTTGCCATGAAATTCCAGAGGGGGGAGTAAAATGTTGTATGGTTGTTAGTTGTTTTCGTGAATTTCTCTGCATCACGTAATTTAATTTTTCAGGAAAATAACAGTTAAACAGATTGATATATTATTGGTGGGTAGGTATAACAATTTTCTATTTATGATCAGGTGAAGAGAAACTGAAATAAACCTAAAATTTGCCATATGCCTCTGTCATAATCACATCAAGATGTTTAACCTTTCAGTGGGTGCGCTAAAATTTTTTACATGAGCAGGTGCATGTTGTACTTTTTATGACACAACAAGTTTCTTAATTTTTACCCTTGCAGTTGTAAGTTAATTATAGTAATAAGACACATCAGAAAAGTAAATCCTTTCATCAAAAGTGAAAATTAATTCTTATATTTGCAAAATCTATAATTATATTGAAATCAAAGAAAGCAATGACATTTGATACTATTATTTCCTAAAAAAGTTATTAAGCAATATATAATAAAATAGTATAAAACCAACTAAGATTGTACAACAAAGATTTTCTCCTTAGTTTCTTATCATTGTCCTTGCATTCGAAACATTGACCTTTTGCCAGAGAGTGACACAAGTATACTATATTATTGTACCTACTGTATTTCATGGATTTTGATTATTTTATTTCTTCCAAACACAAACCACAAGCTCTTATTTTTCTCAATGCTGGTTGCTGTTGACATGGTTTTTCAGGTTGTCCATGTATAATTTAGATTGAAAGACATGGTAATGCCATATGGCGATAATCAGATTTTTTGGGCTCGAGTAGTGAGGTGTTTTCATAAGACTGAGGTTTTTCAAGAAAATTTGACTTGGTGGATTATTGGCAGGCTAATTACATATTAAATATTTTTGACAATGTAAAATGAAATGTTAAATCACTGTAATGCGCACTGGATATATAATTATACAACTGAAACGTTAAGACGTGAAATTTTTTTTTCAAATTACACGAGCGTGCGTGCGTCATATTTTTTACGACAGAAGCATAAAACAGTATGAAATAACCTTGAAACTCGGGAAAACCCTTTTAATCCTGAAGGGAAGGGTTGCATGAAGGAATAGCAATGACCTTCAGACAGTTTTGACTCTGGATGTGAGAACAGGGCATGAAAAATCCCGTTTGTCGTAAAATTTGCACAGGGCGCCCTCAGGAAGGTTAAAATCGATTGCAAAATTTCACACACACGAGACTTAAAAGCAGAAAATAATTATTTAAATAAAAAAAAAAATAATATACCACGTTTTTAAAATGGACTAAAAGGTATAAAATAATTTCTTCTAGCCCCATACAGATTTAAAACAAAAAACGTGGGGTGCATGCAATATTTAATAGTAAGGAATGTAGGGAGTAGCTGTCTTTGAGAAAACTCACACAGCAGTTCATATCATTTCCATTGCAATAAAATTCTTACTGACTTGCATAAACTATTTATGCATTAATTATCTATTACATGCGCCCCACGTTTTTCGTTTTAAATCTGTATGGGGCTAGATGAAATTATTTTATACTTTTTAGTCCGTTTTAAAAACATGGTATATTAAAAAAAAATTTATTTAAATAATTTTATCACTTGTACAAAGAGGATCAAATAATTATAACAGGAAATGGTACAGTATGATACCAACTTTCAACGACAGAAATTCATGTTGATGAACGATTACTTCCTTCATTTTATTAATTGTTTTGTTTCTAAAAATGAATTTATAATTTTCATGGTCATTCTTGAAATCTTATTTATTGTATTATTAAGTACTCAGTTACAGTAACTATTTTTAGTGTAGATATAAACTGTAAACTCTTAATTGAATATTAAATTCTTCTGTAGAGTATATACAGAAGAATTTACACTTTTATTACAAGTTTTATTTTAACAATTTATTACAAGTTTTATTTTAAATCTTTATCCCATTAGAAAGATTTAGTTTTCCTATGCATAATCTGTAGTGTTTAAAAAGGAATCAAAATTTTGCATCTGTTTCTAAAAACTTATTTAATAAAATTTGCTCAAATGTTTTTATAAATTTGCAAATTATTGAATTTGCTAATGAGAATCATTATTAAAACTATGTGTCTAATATATTCACTGCATAGAAAGTAAAAATTTGTTTCTAAGTTACTTTTCTGCATGATAATCATTTTGTTTAAAGGATCAATGGGATAATCTGTTGATCCTGATTAATTAGTTGAACAATGCCTGCAGATGATATATGTATGTATATATATTATTTCCTTTCATTGTCATCGTAAAACCTACCCAACTTAACCACTTTTTATATGCTGTATATAATAAACTTGCCATAAACCTTACTCATTTGAAGACAAACTGCAGAGTTCTCATGTTTGTGGGAAAGTAATTGGGCATGTTTTTCCAAAACAAAAAGTATTTTGTATTGTTTCAAGTTCATATCTAATGAGGATTTTTAAAAAAGGGAAATATAGCTGATATATTTTCTATGCATCAGATAATAGTTTTATTTTTACTTATATATTTATTTTTCCATTTCAAATATAATCTAAAATGAGGTGTTGTCTGTTTTGAATCTGAAATATTTTAGAATTGTAACAATTCTAAAATATTTCAGATTATCGAACATTTGAAAATATATGCAGTTTGCTCAGAATACTGTATTCATTTGTTGAGTCACTAATTATTTTAATAACTTAAGTTTAAAAATCACTTTTTGCCTCTCCGAGTCATAATTTACAATTATTACTATCAAAATGAAATACATGAATTTTAGTTCTGAAGTAGTATGAAAATCAAAAACCCTTAGTATTTCTTTTCCTATGTAGGTAAGGGTGGGGGGAAAATACCTTTTTTAATCAAGATATTTATAAGAGAGAATTTATCTTCATGTAATTCCCTTCAGTGTTCAAAATTTTTAATGACTGTCCCTTACATATATATTTGTGAAACTCTAATAATGCTGTTTCTATAATAATCGTGTACTATTTGCTTCAGTTTTTACATGATTCAAAATCTTTTAAGATAAATTCCTGTAATTGTTGTAAGCTGGTTATTGATTGTAACAGGGAATTCAACAAAATTAATTTCTATCTCAAAATTATATTTATATATATTAGTATAATCTGTTTTCTGTTTAATATTCTAATCAGGGTAAGTTTAAGTACATGTTCTATATACGCACCTTTGTAAAGCTAAAGAAGCATTGTGTGTATTTTTAAAGTTGTATTTTAACTTAAAAGGCACTTTAATAATTTTTGCTCTTTCTTCATTTCCAGAAAATCAAGGTAATGATTTTCTTTAGTACTTTATTATTATTAAGATTTCTTGTACCTTCTAACAGAAAGTATTATTTTTTTATTGGTGCTTAGAAGTTATTATTTGGCCTAGTTGACCAAATATTGTTGGAGTGGATTTGAATGCTGCAGATCTTTTCATTTCCTTGTATTGCCAGCATTTATTGGATGTTTTTTGTTATTTTTCTATAAACTCATAGTTTCATCTATTCTCATTTTTTTAGAAACACAATTTTAAAAAGATATTTTATTTCAATGGATTTCCTTATTTTTGGAATTATCTGAAGATTCACCCCTTTACCTGCTTGGCACATGATTGCTTCTTTATAAATTTATTGTTGAAATGGTGATAGTTTTAATCTAATCATTATGAACATCTATTTTATAGATATGAATGAATGAATCATCTTTTTTTCAGTTTTAAAAAAGGGTAAAATAGGTTTTTTAAAAAAGTGAGCAAATAAATATTCTCTATAATATCAGTATATTATGTTAAACTTGCATCTTAAGAAACACATTTCCCTTGTATAATTGTATTTAATAGTAATTACATAGTTTAGGTTTCTTTGGTGAACATGAAACCAAAGTTTAATTTATTTTTGAAGTGTAAAAGATACTCTTAAGAGTCTTAATTTTTGAAGGTGCAAAACTTCTCATTAATTTTTTAAAAAAACTTTAATACTGAAAGGTTTTCTCAGTTCAAGCAAACTCAAGTGCCAAATATTTGTTTATGCTGAAATACTGAATAGAAATTGATTTATGTAGAGTTTTCAGATCTAATTGTTTAAGAATCATCTTTTAATTGGCAATTAAAATGTTATTTACTTATAATGAAGCGTTGATCTTGAATCTGCACATTTGCATTTCATCTGTAATAAATGTGTATAATGTGATATATTTTGTCTGTTTCTTCCAAAACAGTCAACAATCTTTTTCAAGATTCATATACAAAGTTTGCTTTTAAAAAAAAAGGCTTTCAGAACAGTGTGCAATATATTGATATCATCTGTTAGTTTTTCATATATTTTTGCTTAAGTTACAAAGATGTAGATTTTTATTGAAAGTAGATGTCAGTATAGCTCTTCACTTGATAGTCTTATATATGGGATAACAGTTTTCATTTATTTAAGTCACTTAAAACAATGCATTGCAACTTTTGTAGTAAAAGGATTTTGTGTTTAAAGGGTTTTACAGTCATTTGTTTTGTAATCACATACGAATTTAAACAGGTTCGTGCAGCTATGAAAATATTTTGACTTTTTAAATGTTTCTCACTTAATTTTTAAGCTTTTTGAAGCTATGTAAATATTTTACAGTACACTTGTGTATGTTGCATTCTGCTTTTATTGACTAAAGCTGAACTATATGAAAATTTAGCTCTAGTTTGACTGTCGTGTATTAGTATTCCTCTGTAATTTCTCTTTGGATTCAAAGGCAAATGAGGTGTATGAATATACATTAGCAGGATACCAGTTTATTTATTATATAAAGTCTATACAAGGTATAAACAGTATATACTCTTTCACTTTGCAAGAATAAAGACAACAAAAGCAGATAAGTGTTAGCAGGCTAGTAGAGAATTGGTCCAGTGAATAAGTTAATGCAATTTGGGCACAGGGGGGTCTTCAAATGCAATGGTCAAAAACCCTGTTCGCATATTACTTCACCGGGTCATTCCATGTCAAATCAACACAGTTTTTGAACAAAATTTAACTCACTATCTCAGATTTTCATGAAATTTGGCAGAGATGCACTATTGATATTAGACTTGGAAAAATACCATATTTCATCAAGATATATGGACTCCTTTTTGAATTACAGCAATGTAAATTTTCAAAAATTAGCGCAAAAACCACAAATGGAAAATTTTTGAATTGCTCTAGGATCTCTACTGATTCAGCTGGGACAGGTGTCATTTTATAGCCTTTTTAATGCTCTTTCCAATGGTATACAACATACTATAGGTTAGTATAAAAAATTTAAATTTTTCAAAAAGTGCATATTTTAAAATTAATTCCATTAATAGTTTGTATTGTTGTAAATCACCTGGCAAAATATAAATTTGGGATGATAATGGGTTAATTGTTAAAAAAAAATTTTAAACTGAAGTTTTTCATTAATTCCCTGTATTGAGCTGCATAATACAAGAAAGCTAATATTTACACTTCCGTGAAAATAAATATGAATGCTAACCAGTAATTAGTCTAAAATAATAATTAAATCGTACATATTTGTACTTTGGCACTATACTTATTAGCTCGTACTTTAACAATAAACAGATAAAATAATGACATTAAAGGTAAAAACACAAATCAATACAAATAAAATTAAAATAAGATATGAACAAAACATCTGGAGCTGCAAGCAACCAAGATAATAATGAAAATACAAAAAACACCTAACATAATGAATGAAATTCGTAAGAAATTAAGATTGAACTAGGGGGCTCTGCCCCCTGCTCGCTAAAGCCTGCAAATCCCCTAGGAGGATTGCATTGCTGTTAGTTACATAGTTGTTTCTGACTGCCTAGAGCACAACACAGTTGCTGTTTACACCTTTAAAAAAACTTCTATCCTTTCTGACATCCAAATTTCAAAAACTTCCAATCAAGATTTTTTTTTATTTTTCAAATGAGTCTGCCACCCAATACAAAAATAAGAAAAACTTTTTGAACTTCTGCTTTCATGAGAAGGATTTTAAAGTGAAAGGAGAGTGTTATTTTTCTGTCGCAGAACATGGAAAAGGGTCTTGCAAAGGAATAGGGGATTCAATAAAGAGACTGGCACCTTGTGCTAGTTTACAAAGACCATATAAAAATAAAACTCGAACCCCACAACAACTTTTTGAGTGGGCTGTTGAAAATATTACCAAGGTAGATTTTGCCTACTCAACCCAAGAGGAATATGCTGAATCAGAATTGTTCTTGAACAGTCACTTCGATCAAGCATTGGCTATCCAAGGAACAAAGCAATATCATGCATTCATTCTCGAAACTACACCAACATTATTGGTGAAATACTTTTCATATGATTTGCAGGATTGGGAAAAAGAAGTGTCAAAATATCCGAACAAACTTAAATTGGAAGACATATTGGGCTACATCACCACTGTCTATGAAAGAAACTGGTGGCTCGGCTATGTTTTGCAGAAAAATGAATTTGATTAAGTAAAAATAACTTTTCTTCATAAAAGCAAATAAGTATTGTGCCAAAGTACAAAAACATGCAAGATTTAATTATTTTAGACTCATTACTGTATTCTTTCTTCAGGTTAGTATTCATCTTTATTTTCACAGAAGTGTAAATATTAGCTTTCTTGTATTATTCAGCTCAATACAGAGAATTAATGAAAAACAAGCTTTTATTTTTTAACAATTAACCCATTATCATCCCAAATTTATATTTTGCCAAGTGATTTACAACGATTCAAACTATTCATGAAATTAATTTTAAAATATGCACTTTTTGAAAAATTATAATTTACATTTTGACAAAAAAATTTTGTATACTAACCTATAGTATGTTGTATACCATTGGAAAGAGCACGAAAAATGCTGTAAAATTACACCTGTCCCAGCTTAATTAGGAGAGCTAGAGCAATTCAAAAATTTTCCGTTTGCGGTTTTTGGGCAAATTTTTGAAAATTTACATTGCTGTAATTCAAAAAAGAGTTCACATGTCTTGATGAAATTTTGGTATTTTTCCAAGTCTGTATCAATAGTACACCTGTGCCAAATTTCATGAAAATCGGAGATGGTGAGGTTTATAGAGTGTGTTGATTTGACATGGAATGACTCCGCCATGAAAGCTCTGTTTTCCGCTATGTTGCATAGTTAGAATCTTATTATTCTAGTCAAAATAATGCGTTTTCAAACAGGTTTGTATTGCTTCTGTTTTGATGTTATGCACATTTATTTTTAGTGAAAAATATTCCCAGTCCTTGCAGTTCAACTTTCATTACAAGTAACCCATATGAATAATTTACTTTTTCCTAGTGGTCATTTACAGTAAAACTTCGATTGACCGTCACTCTCCTGACCAGGGCTGTGACAGATAACTGAATAGACCGATAACAGAAAACAGAATTATGATTTCACTGCTGGCTTGGGACGAAAATGAAATACAAATTCTTTTAATGTCAATAATACAAACATATTTTATTTAATTTTATAAAACAATTAATATACGAGTAGTAATGTTCAGAAATGATAGATTGGATTTTTTTTTTTTTTTTAGATGATTGATAACAGAAAAACTGGTTACTGTTAATCGAAGTTTTACTGTGTTTTTTTTTTTCTAACTAAGAGGAATATCTGAAAAATTAAGAATGTCCTTTATTTTATTCTACAAATAGTAAGTTAGAGAAAGATAAATTTAGAGGTTTTCTGGTTAATTAAGAAGGAAAAAAATTACTTCTTGCATTAAAAAAAAAAGTCAAGTTGTGCCTTAAGTCTAGTGTTAAATAAAACTTCAATTACTGTTCAGCAACGGATTCCGAGACTATCACTTTTGGACGATCTTGCACCGGAAAGGGGTGTCAGGCAATAAGTCATATGAGCGCATTTCCAGAGTTATTTGCTACATCACGCTCAGTAAAATGTAAACATCACCCTTCCATTCTTCACTTTCCCCCTATTTTGATGAAAATAACTCCTCCTGGCACATGTGTAAAAGCACAGGGTTTCCGAATCCATTGCTAAACAATATATTTTTATTTTTGGGAGAAATATTTGCTTATCTTTTGAAAATGTGTCTTAACATTCATACGTGGCTTTTTAGAGACATGTTTTGTAGTTTGAATAATTTTGTTGTGCTTGTGGAAGTTACCAGTGTGCCGGTAGAAAAGCCATGAGTGCCGGGTATGATTGATTAAATGTAGAGTGGTGGCTGTGGCATGAAGTTCCAGCTACAATCAGCACCATACATCACATTATATTTGGCACTACACTTAATTTTTTCAGAAGGGTTAACTTCATGGTGACACAGTGCAAATAACACAGGAATAAAAACCCAAATTTAGAACAATAACGTATTTAATAGAACAGTTAAGTTAAAATATAAATTATACTACTACATCATATGACCATGCACACTGCTAGATGATAACAAAAAGTGAGAGAATGATCTGGTGGAACATTGCCTTTAAATACTGCAGCAACTCCTTCGCCATTGGTTAAGAGATGACATCACCAAAAAGGGCGGGATAGATCATAGCCGTCTAGAGATCAGGCCCGTGAGCTGGATCGTGATGTCATCAGCAGAAGGAGCAGTGGATTCGGAATGTTGCTTCTCCATTTCAAATGAATTCTTACTTCATATTAGTTTCTAAATTTGTTGGATATTTTATGTTCAAAAGAGACATGTAAATGTTAACTAAACTGAAATGTAAGGATATGATTTAACTTTTCCAAATTTTTTTTTTCTTTCCTGTTTTTACTCCCTTTAAGGGAATGGAAACAATTTATCTTAAAATAGGAAAAATAAATATATTTATAATGATTGTATCCCTTTAGAATATAAATTGCAGTTTTTCAATATATTTAAGTAATTTCACCTGTTTTCTTGAGACAGAAAATTAATAAATTTTTTGTGTGAATTATTTTAACTAAAACCTAAAAATTAATAGTGCAAATATTTGTTTGTATTTTCCAATTATTTTATTAGCATACCATTTCATGTTATGTACTTAGTGGCTGAAAGAACATTTACAAATATGAGATACATGTTTAATTGGTGATTAAAAGTCAAAATCAAATAAAAGACTAGACCCCTGAGACAAATTACTTAAGTGTTTATATATTAACCCCTTAGCATGCTTAAAGAAACAGAACATAACCCAATTTTCAAAATAAATTTAGGATCAGGGCATACGTGCAAATTCTAATTTATTTTTCTGTTTTCCAATGATTTTACTATAAACAGTACTTCTACAAATTATTTCTGTTATCAACACCCCTTTTTTTCTTACTAATAAAAAGTATAAAGCCTACAGTGGTGAATAAGGTATCAGTGGATAGGACTTTTTACCTATCCTCTTTCAATATGTTTTAAAACAACATACTCATTTTTATTTTAAAACACATTGTTTACCTAAAATTTTTGAGACAAAAAAAAATTTAAATATAGTTTACAAAGATGTATTGTAAATAAGTTAAACTCAATAACTTTGTTCTGTCTGTGCTATTTCATGTACATACTTCACACGATTTTACAGGTTATAAATAACTGAATACAGTTTGACTAACCTTGCAGAAGGTCAGAAACCCTTGGAGTGCCACACATAACTCAGTTAGTCCTAAAAGTCTACAGCTCAGTGAAAGCCAGATTTGGCTGGTCTATCACTGAAGCTAGACCATTGGGACCTTCCTTTCAGCAGCATATAACATATACAAAGTATAATATGTAACTGCACCTATCTTCTGTATAAAGGAAAAATTCACATAAAAGCTATATACTTTTCTTTGCCAGAGAGGTCTTGTAAAACATATGTCGGAGGATTTGTTGGATATCGTTTGTAAATTGTAAACGTTTCTTCAGTCCAAATAGGCTTTCCTAAAAACTTTGCGAGCCTTTGAAATCCTCACCGCATCGTTCACCTTAAAGCGAAACTTGATTGGTGAGCTTATGTTGTACAACGATTTATATAACAGGTTCATCAGCTTCCGTGACGTTAGCGGGCGCAAATCCATGGCTTCGATGAACTGAGTGGTTGTATGAATCAATTAGCGGTTGTAAAATGTCTAAATACTTGAATGAATTTCGTTATGTGAAAACGCGATACATTCTGTCGCGTAACGTTCTGTGTGCTCTTTCCAAAATAGCACATTTTGTTTCGCTTTTTGTTGAATAATGGTGAATGTTATGTTTTTTAAACAGAGCACGAATGGTTTTGTTGTAAAACTCGCTACCCTTATCGGTTTGGATATTCTTAGGCTTTGCCTCCTTAAAGATTTTGTGGAAAACCTTAGCGACTGTGATCGCCTTTTTGTCTTTGATCGGAAAAGCTCTTAAATATCTCGACATAACGTCAATAACAGTTAAAATATATCGATAGCCTTTGTTAAAGCGCGACAATTTTTGTAAATCCACCAAATCGCTTTGCCACAACTCGTTCAGCCCATATGCAACTGTTTTCCATCTTTGGAATTTATAGCGTACAAGAAAATGAAGTGAATAGGGATCCTCTCCCGAGAGAAATTTTCTAACGCGACTTTTCTTGAAGCTGCTGGCTTCTGACAGTCTTTTTATACTTCTGAACGAACCAGGCTCTTTGGGGTCGTAGTATAAAGTTTTTTCAATCTTTCTAACTCGTCCATTTTATAGGATGAGTTTCGAACGTTTCCGGGGAACTCTCGCGATTTGAGAGTTTTCGCAGCCTTTCCGCGGTTGTCAATTTTTTAGGTTTGGATTCGGGTGTTTTCGGCGAACTTTGTTCTTTCCGTTTCGAATCGAATTGTGATAGAAGCAACTGGTCTTTCATATATTTATTCCCAAGCCACCCTAAGTGTATGTTTGTGTCTAAAATTCCTTGCAAAGAGTTATTGAAGCCAAGGGGTCGATTCATTTTCATTTCTCATTAAGTAACTGAATAAATCAATTCCATTACTTCGGTATTCTGTTTTTCCGTCCTTTTGCAATTCGTTCATGTCATTGAACGTATAATTGACCTCCTCTCCAAAATGGGTAAGATATACTTCCTTCTCGTTTTTGGAACTGTATATGCAATATATTTTGCAATCATGCTCGCTCTGGAAGGAGCAGGTGAGGTTATTTCTTCGTGCACCGCCTCTGTTTCTTGTAAGAGTTCCTTCGGAATCTCAAATGGTTTCTGAAGAGGAGGAGGCTGTATCAAACGCTGATACTTCGGTACCCAGTGAGATAATAGTTAGCTTTTCGTCCGGATTGAATCCCCCCTGTTTGATTTGTGGTTAATAACTTGCGCTTTCGAGCAAGAGATATGTTTCTGTCAGCTAACTGGCGAATGGTTCTCTTATAGCGACACAATCGTCTGATATTCGCTTTCGGAACGTTACCTGCTAATACATTTTGACACAGTGTTTTTATCTGTTCGTTGGTATCGCTCTTCAGTATGGCATTTGTTGTGGACTCGCAGTGGATAAAAGGTTCAATAAGTGCACATGGCGTTTGATTCAATTCATTTTTCTTCTGGATCATAGACCTAATTAACACCTTTGTTATCTGGAAAAATAGATTGTCGCAATCTTAATTCTTCATCTGTCGTTGGAAAGCAAGCCACAAGTAGAAAATGATA
The DNA here is from genome assembly GCA_013235015.1 of Araneus ventricosus. Lineage (NCBI taxonomy): Eukaryota > Metazoa > Arthropoda > Arachnida > Araneae > Araneidae > Araneus > Araneus ventricosus. The sequence continues at coordinate 489,016 of BGPR01000062.1, forward strand.
TTTTTCCTCTGTTGCCTAACGCATCCATGGAAAATTTCCAACGGGCTGGGAACTTCTGTCTGCCAAAGCATGCAGTTTGCGACTGATTTCTGTTGTTTCGAAAGAGTGTTATATAGTGTGCATTCAGACTAATGTCTCTAGCAACTCTAACGCAGGGAAAAAGGTTTTGCGTTATCAAAATTATGCTAAATTTTTTATGATGAGATCATACAGTAAACATTTGCGATATCTCCGTCGTCAAATTGTTCATAAGATCATCAAGTATCAAAAGATAAAATTGTTCGTCAGTCGCTGGCAATCCTGCTATGAATTTGATATATTTCTCTGTGTGAAACCAAGGTTGAAAAATCTTATAACACCATACGACTTTTTTTTTTTTTATCGGAACTTCATAAACTTGCTCAGAAATAATTTTTCGAACTAAATGAGTTTTCCCGCTTTGACTCGGCCCATTAATTATCATTGAAGATGGGAATTTGAGTCGTATGAACATTGCTTCAACTGTCGTTTTAAAGTTTCTAGTTAAAACAATTTCGAACTTCAACACACTTTCTTGAATTCACTTTTCCTTAATTGAACGCCCATAATCTCGGAGATAGGATCTAGGGTTCGATTTGAGAAAAAATAGCGCAAATCAAAAACTTTCTCTCTATTTATATAGCAAACGTGAAGGAATATTTTCCGACCAATATGTTTGGAAACGATGCACGAAGTGTTTGTGATATTCATTTTTTGAGGCGATTCCGACGGTATTTGCACTTGTAAATAGCTAACAAATAGTATGAATTCTAAAATCGCAACAGTCAGCAAAACAACGAGATTGAAACAGCTTTGTTTCGTTTCATTCGACATCTTTAGAATGAGGTATATTTGCACAGACTTTTAAACCTGTTCGTGAACGAATTCTTTTTTATACGGATTTCTATCAATAAGCTGTTCAGACATGACACATTTCCGCGGATTTCCGCTTTTTCGGCATCGAATTTAATCATTCTTGGGATCGATGCAAATCTGCATTAAACTTTTTGTTAATGTGTTGGGGGGGGGGGTGCTCACGCAAACCAAAGTTTTGCGCTATGTGAAATTTTGCTTAAGGCTCTAACGCGAAAGTTTTGAAAAGATATTGCGTAATCCTGCCGAAAGTTATGTTTCGTCCGAGTTGTGTATCAGCGTTTTGCCGAGCTTTGGGGTCAAAGTTTAGCATTGGGAGGAATGCCTGAAAAGGTTGTATTCTTTTCTTTCTCGTTTCGTCCAAACGTCTTTCATTTCATCCAATCACAATTCATTCCGAATTGTGATTGGATGAAAGCTCTTTACCGCGGATGGAGCTCTTTGCCGCGGTATCATGTCCAAGTTTGTTGACTAGTGGCTATCGCCATGGGTTTTCAGCGCATGTGCTGCTTTGACTGTTTAGTGCGCTAGGAAGGAAACAGGAAGAATTTGTTTATCTCTTCTGCCGATATTGTCGTGTTTTGTTAAGGTTATAGCCAAAATATTTTTTTGTGCGTGCATTTCTTTTTCCACCAGTTCAGATCTGATGTCATCGAAAGAATATAAAAAGAAATACCAGACTGTATTTACTAAGGCATATTCCGAGGAATATTTGTTTATTATCGCTTCGAAAAAAGATAAATCTTATGCATTTTGTATCATTTGCACATGTGATTTTTCAATTGCTTCCGGAGGCAAGTGTGACATTTGTAAGCATATCGCACGGTAAAAACATCAGGATAATTCTTGGATATTAGGCGCGAATAAAAAAAAAATGGATTTTGTGAATAAACAAAATTATCATGGTGTTATTCAAGCAGAATCATTATTTACCGCATTTATTGAAGAGCGCAACTTTCCAATTGCATGTGCTGATCATGCTGGACCGTTGTTCCGGAAAATGTTTCCGGACAGCGAGATCGTAAAAAAGTATGGCTGTGCACGTCCAAAAACCTCAACAATCATTGCAGAAATGGGAAAAACTGAGAAAAATGCTATTATTTCTACATTAAAGAAGGAGCCATTATCCATTGTTATTGATGGTAGCAATAAAGGCGATTTTAAATTATATCTGCTGATGGTGACATTCCACAATGAAGAAACTCAAAAAATTTAATCAAGTTTGTTGTCAACATTGCAACATTTGTTGCATTAGAAGGTGACATCACAGGAGTTAATATTGCCAATCTGATATTAAATGAATTGAAGTCTAATAATATTCCATTAGAAAATTGTTTCGCATTAAGTGCAGATAATGCTCCAGTGATGATAGGAAAAAAGGTTGGTGTTGTAAGCATTTTATCAAATGAAATTAAGCATTTGGTTGTTCATGTCACCTAATCGATTTAGCAGCTGAGAATGGTGCACCTTGTTTCCCCACAAATATTGAAGACTTTCTCATTGATATATATTTTTATCTGGAGAAAAGCTCTAAATGAAAAGAAAAATTTAAAATGTTTCAATCCATGCATGCATGACGCTGAAAGTAGAAAAATTTTAAAGCATGTGTGCACACGTCGGCTTTCTTTAAGACGTTGTTTAGCAAGATTAATTGAGCAATAAAATCCATTGACATCCTTTTCAAAAGCAAAAAATCACAATAATGGCAGTAACAGCGCTAGTGGATTGAGGGACTATAGAATCCCCAAATTAAATCTCATCTAGGTCTGAAGTTGGGAGGGAAAAAAAGTTCGTACCCAAAGAGAAAACATGTTCAAGTGAAAGGAGTTCGAATACAATTGCATCATCTGCGTCTGTAGTTCAGAAGAAAAAATATATAGTGTGTTCAAAGAGAAAACCTGCTATTCAAATAAAAGGAATACAGATTCATTTGCTTCATCTGAATCAAAGGCATCAAAACTTTTTTTAAAAAAATTATCACATGAAAGTAAAGAATTCAAAGTCAGAAACTCGTGGGATTATCTCCCGTGACGAAAGATTGTTTTCATTTATTTCATCAGATTTTAATAAAGCAGTGTGTTTTTTCTTGTTAAACACCCTGCCTGTGTTCGAAATTCCAAATACCGAACTGCAGTCAATTACTTCCCATATATTTTACATAAATTGTTACTGGATGTGCTGAAAACATTTTTTCAAAGTTCCTTTTGCCATCCATTGTTAAATCAGTTAAAAATTTACTTGACATTAATTATAAAGCTAATCAAAAGAGTAATTCTGATTTAGTGATTGGTTATTCTGTTTCTAAAATTGCTGAAATTTTGAAGCCTGATGAAAAGGGATCTTTTTCTCCATAATTAGACTATTTCACAACTGTATGCGATTATATGAAATGTACATTTCCTTTTGAAAGTGATATCCTTTTGAATGCTGAAGTTGCTGATATTAATTCAATTGCGGATCCTTCATTTGCCAGCTTAAAAGTTTTTGTTGACAAGTTTTCGTTGTCTTTTAACCTTACAACATACGAACTTTGACACAGCTATTGATTCCTTACAGAATGAATTTTGTGCATTTCAGATGAATGATTTACCAGATGAAATAAAAGAATAAAAAATATAGATACACAATGGTCAAAAGTTGGAAAATTAATGGGTCCTGATGGAAAATTAAAATATGAAATTTTATCAAAAGTTATTATTGGAATTTTGACCATCCCACACAGCAATGCAGAGTGTTGATTGTTACTTGGATTTTTAGCTTAGTTACTAAGACACACACAAAATTTAGATCCTCGCTTTCAAATCAGACTTTGGGAAATTTGTTGACTGTTAAGTCAAGAATGTTGTTTTAAAAGAGAATTTGATGTTCAATTTTTAAAGAGGGCAAAATCTGCAACAACTTCTTCTTTAAAGGAGTAAAAGTACATTATCATGTAATTTGTAAATAGGACTTATTTGTAAGTAGAACTCAACTGTAAATATGAAAAAAAAACTATAAGATATACAAAGAAATGTAAATCCATAAATTAAAGCTCTGAAGTACAAAATATATATATATATATATATAGGTAAGTCAATAATTCATATTGGTAATACTGTTTAGATATAAAATATGTATGGAAGAGTGAGGACTAAAAAAAAGTGTCTTTTAAAAAACTGTTCAGATTATTTCAAAAACCCAGCTAAGCAATTTTTAAAAATCAATACATTTTCATTTATTTTGTAAAAAAATAAAATTTTGAGAAAAATATAGCCAAAATAAAAGATTGTCTCATTAAGGCCCCCTCCACCTTATTTGTACACGAGTTAAATAAAGTAAATGTTGGTCCTGCTGCGCATTTGTGATCGTGTATGTATAATTAAAAATGTCTCCCTCTTTTTCAAATCTTGAGATTGGCAGGTCTGCATAAGTTTGGAATGTGGCTTTTGATGTTCAGCAAGAAATCGTTGAATGACACCAGTTCAGTATCATTTCTTTACTGTCAAATGTCATTTCCCCCCCCCCCCCACACACACAGACTTTTTACTCTTTGGTATACAAAGAGAAAGTATTGTAATTGTCCAAAAAATTGAACTTGAGATTTTGATGAATCTCCTCGTTTTAGACCTCCCTAAATCCAAAACGACTCTTTCCGGAATCATGTGTTTGTGAGCACAATAGCTGAAAAACGAAAGAGATAGATTGATAAAATTTTGATAAGTGGTCTTTATATCAAAATCATAAATTTTTGTTAGTTTTGGTTAAAATCCGTCTATGAGATCAGGTAATGTTCGAAAATGCTTACTTGGTTCTCTTCACTACATAACGAAACTAATACAATATGTGTCATATTATTGGGAAAGTCGAGGGGAGAACATTCCCGATTATTTGATCTGTGTTAAATACTAGCTGAATGATTAGCTTTATGAATATGACTTTCCAATAAGGATAAATGTATGGTATTCTATCAACTTCACAACATACCAGAACATCTTAAACTTGTATCATTTGCATCCATGTTTTGTTCACAAAAAATTTATTTGATCCCAAATGTACAGAAATATAAGGGAAAGGGGTAAAAAATGAGCAAATAGAAATTTAATTAGCAATAAATTTTATTTGATTATCATTTTGTATGTTGTAATGAAATATTTTAAATTAAAATGTTGCTGTTGATTATAATCTTTCTATTCAAGGATGTTCTGTAAAATTGAAGAATCACTATCAAAAATATTCATTCTTTGCTAGGGGCACAATTGTAGATGGTTTAAATTATTTATAACTAGCCGCCTACGGCGACCAGTTGCTTCGCCTTACTTCTTAGTTAAAATGATTCAGTTATATCAGTAAAATTTGAAATTAACAAGTTATTTTAATTAGTTGTTATTTTTATATTTTACATTAATAATTTAGAACTAAAGCTATCCGATGAATTAGTTCCCAATTGAATTTTCTGTTCATAAACTGTTGGCCTTGAAAGATGATAGATAAAACTGAAGATTTCAACAAATGACTACTATAAACCAAGTGAAATGTTTAAAATCTTGAATTTTTAGTTGCTTTTTAGATGAAATAGCTCCAAAATCAAAAATGAAATTCAAATTTAGATCATTTTCAGTTACATCAAGTTAAACTTCAAAGTTCATCAGTAGCTAAATGAAATCTAACTTTGACAGAATTTAAATGAATGCAATTATCCGCTGCCACTTTTCAAATATTGCTTTGAACTTCTTGTAACATTATTGGAGGAATTTGAAATGCATTTTAATTTCAAGTAAATATGTTACAATCAATGTAATTTCAAATCTGATATTTCAATAAAAATAAAATAAAGTATTATTTGAAATTAAAATAAGCAATAATCCTGTAACTCAAGCAAATATTAAAGATTATTTAAATATAATTATGTATGATATCAGAAAACATTTATCTGAGCAAAAAACTATTTAAATGTTTTTTAATGTAATGTTCCGTTCTATTTGTGTATTCTAAGTGAGTTTTTTGAAATATTGGTTCAGCATATAATTGGAATCAATACTAAAAAATTAATAAAACCCCACAGAAAGTTTTTTACGTACCAAATACATTTAAAATGCATTAAAATTTGAACTTTTTTAAATGTCAACATTTGATATCCATAATTCATTAAAAGCTTCATTAAAACCAAAAATGTTCGAAAAAAACAGAAGTGAGCTATGAAATTTCCCCTCTCCGAACCCTCTATACAGTGGCGGACTGGCGAGGTTGCCAGCTTGCCCGATGGCAAGGGGGCCCCCTTAAACAGAAGACAATTTGGGCCCCCAGGAAATATGGGAGAGAAAAAAGAACTCTTTCTCTAAAGCAAATAAATAAAATAGCCCTGTACCCAAGCTCCGTGTTTCTTATATAATATTTAACTTACGGAATTTAAAATCAAATAACTTTAAACGTAGTTTCGTTATTTTAAACATAGAAAATTAAAGGGTGTTAAAAGGGATTTATTTTAAAAACGCGGGAAAATGAAATATATAATAAAAAAATAAATTAAATATATAATTATTAAATATTATAGATTTAAATTAATATAATTAAATATAAAAAATTAAATACATATAATTTATTAATGTAATTAATGTTACGATTATAGATATGTGTGGGCCCTCACTGACACCTGGCAACCACTATTTTCAGACCCAGTCCGCCACTGCCTCTATAACCTGTTTGCTCCCTGTTCTTCTCCCTACCTTCGGTCTCCCCCATTCGGGCGAAAAGAGAAACGGTCTCCTTGAGCGACTTTGACAGCAGTTAATGACAATTAAAAACCTTGTAAAATTCAAATTATCGTACAATACTCATACTAATATCATTGGAAAGATGATTGTTTGCACTTTAAATTGGTATAAAAATCTTTTTCATGCGATAATTCTTTCGGAAGTTATTGACGAAAAAAAGGCAAAATACGTCGAAATTTGGTTTAATTTTGAAATACATTTTAAAATTTGAATAAAAAATTGAAAAAAGGGGCTCCGAGGTGCACATTCCCACCCTCCAAAGTATACCTGTACCAATTTTGGTAGCTCTAAGTTGAACGGTCTTTTCTGTAGTGCGCCAACAAGCAAGGTTAAACAAGTTGGCCCTGCGTTCAGTTAAATGCCTAAATAGATTTGGTGTTTATGTAGAAAAGTCATCGGCAAGTATGCCTCTTAATTCCCTTTTGTATTTTCTGTCCAATGTTAATAAATAATTTTTTATCACTCTTGTAAACTTTTTTTCGATCCATCCTCGTGCATTGCGAAATTTCTGAAACGTCTTGCAATTAAAAAAATACCGAATGACTAGCATTAAAATACCTCTGTTCAGAACAGTTTGGAGGTGGAGGGTAGTGGTTATAAGAACCTAATTTGCATGGTACCCATTAAAAAACATGACGCTGAAAGTTCCAAAAATGAATGATAAAGATAGAGATGGTTCTGCGAAAAGTCCTTAATAAAAACAAACTATTTCATAACCGTAATGCATATAAATTACGAATTTTAAATAGTATAAGCCATCATTATCTCGTAAACATAGAATATCAAATTTCGGCAAGCGTTTTATAAATATTCCATACAACATCTACAAAAGACGACGTCGCTTTATGTACATGCTTAAACATTTTACTTTTAACCTTCCAGCAGGTGCGCGTTGCAGGAGATACTTATATTGTGTATCGTATTACATACTAATATCGTTCTTTTATAAATTTAAGTGCAATTTTATAAGCTTTGTTTAGTATAAAGCTAATAAATTCAGATTACATAAATAAGAGTTGAATTTACTTTTGTAAAACAACACGATATAAATGTATAATACGATGCACGATATAAACATCTCCTGCATAAGCGCGCTCGCTAGAATGTTGAAATATGTTCAGATATTTGCTGAAATTAATGTAAATACGTATCTTTTGTGTGTTTGTAATAAATCCTGAATATTTTCAAAAGAGCTAGCCAATGTCATCTTTGGTTCACAGCGTGGGGGCAGGCATTTATATCTGTTATAAATAATTGATTTCTAACAAGAAAAAATTTGAATAATACATAAGCTGAACGTTGTGCGCATATTAAAGTAAAATTATTAAAAAAATAAAGTCCTCCCCCACAAAAAAACTTTTTAGGACAGGGAGGGTGGAGAAGAGATGGGAAGAGTGCCAATTTTTTAATTTCTTTAGAATTAGGTAAGGCTATTTATCTCTTCAACTTCACCAATAATTTTATACGTCATTTAGACATGAGCCGCAGCCTATTTTTCGAAAAAATCCGAGTTGCAGCCAGGAATGGCGCTAGAGTTTGCCCGACGGGGGGGGGCACGATCTCCCCGACAGGGGAGACAAGTGTAACGAAATTGGTCTCAAATTTTCGCCAGATTATTATTTATCAACTACAGTTGAATACCCCGTACAAAATTTTTCCCCGACGGGATACAAAATGTTTCCCCGACAGGGGGCGCAGCATGCCCGATGGGGGGGCCAGGGTCCCCCGGTCCCCCCTCTGGCGCCACCCCTGGTTGCAGCGAGGAAATGCTCTTCAAAGAGTTGGCAGATTAGTTCAGAGTCATGTCTTATGCAAAATATTATTGTTTGACACCTTGGTTATATACTCTATTCAATCATAATATAAAGAATAAATGAAGTGGAATTTCATTTTAAATTAGATCTGTAATTTAGCATCACATGATCATGATTGCAAACATTTTCCATTATTGAAATTAAAATTCAATTTTAGAAAATAATACCGACAACGCTGAAGTCATGGATTCGAGTCAAAAAGTGAAAGAGAGCATTAACCCAGATAGCAATTTTAGTTTGCAGCAATCTTCCTCTGCAAATTTGCAAGCTTGCAGCAAGTTTGACACGGCAAGAGTGCAAGCTTAAAACAAGTTAACGCAAACGAGTTAGTCACCACGCGTCAAAGTTGTCACAAGCTTGCCGCGTCAAACTCATTGCAAACTATAGCAAAAACAGAGTACGCAGACAAACCTCGGATTCCAACCCCCGACATCCCGCTTCCTAAACCTGTCGTCTTAACCACTCAGCCAGCTAGACCCTGAGAGAAGAAGATAGATGGCGCTAATAGATCGTACATCTATCGATTTCTTTTAAACTGTTTTCTTGATTTCATTAATTTTTTAAATTTTGAGTTGAGAATATGATTTGAAGTCGAAGAGAGAGCGATTTTCGCTAATAACTACTTTTTGCTAGTAGAATAAATTATGAAATTAGGGTTCAAAAGTAATTACTCTTAAAATGGGACAAAATGTAAGTTATTATTTTTCAACAAACATTGTCTGTTTTTTAGGTTTAATTTTGTTTATGAACGTTAAAATTTCAACATTAAGAAAAAGACGATATGTTTTCTTTAAAGTGCAAATTCTAAAAAGATGGAGAATTTTTCATTTTTTTATAGACCTAGTTCGTTTTTTATAAATTATCATTGATTTATTGACTTAAGAAAAAGAAGAACGGTCTAGGAGATGCTATTAAAAATCATGTGTTTTTTTAAAACAGAGACAAAGATCAAAACCAGATATATACAGCTGTATGCAGGTCGTGGTGTGTAAGCGTGATGAATCAACTTTGCAGCAAACTTGTTTTGCAATTGTGGTGTGAAGTTTGTCATAACAACTTCACAGCAAACTTGTTTCGCAAGTGGGTTGGTCGATTATGCTTTGTTACTTTGCAGGAAGTTTGTCATGACAAGCTAATATCAAGAAAAATCACACTTGCTGCAAGTGTGCGTGCTATCTGGTAAAGCTTATGAAAGTATCCATTTATAAGCGCGGTGGCAAATTTGAGTTCCGAAATGAGACCACATGTACCTTTTGCGATTAATTATCTCTAAGCTATGCACAGAAATTGAATCCCAGATAGCAAGTTTAGTTTGCAGCAATCTTGCTTTACAAATCTGCAAGCTTGCAGCAGGTTTGACACGGCAAGCCCACGTAGCACATAATGTTGTCTAATATCATAAAATTCGAAAAAGTAATATTGTAAATATTTTTCCCAATATTGAAACAGTGTAAAACGTAAGACTTTTCAATATTGTACAATGTTTTTTTCATAATATTGGATAATGTCATATAATACTGCATAATTTTATACCATATTAAATAATATTGTACTATACTGAATAATATTGCATAATATAACAATATACTGAATATTTTAAAAATACATTTTAGAAGCATGGAAAAATATTAATCACTTAATTCCTAAGTGCTGAACTTCTGGGTAACACTTTGTTATTTTTTGAACACCTCTACTTGCAGAGAGCTTTGAACCCGGGACCTTTCGCTTTTCAAACCGGCATCTTACCGCTGGACCAATGAGGCTTGCACCAGACAGCGTAAATGATGATAATAAAATGTAGTTACAGAGTTCGGATCTCTACGAAATTTTATGCACATTCCAATTAATACTGAATAGTATTTTTAATTAAATTATCTTTTATCGTTACAATTTCGAGTTCAAAATGAAATTTAAAGTCAAAGAGGAAGCAATTTTAGCTCTTATACCTAAGTTTGCTAATTTAATAAATTAAGGCAATAAGGTTTAAAAGTAATTATAATAATTTGTTTGAAAGGTTTTAAAATAATTTTGAAATTTATTTATTCCTCTTTCAATGTATTACGAGACACCTTTAACATTTATAATTACAGTATTGATTGAAAATTAAATACAAGATTCGCAACAATAAATCACGTGCATACTTTTACGATGAGAATAACACTCAATTTTTTCATAGAACAATAGATAATCCATATGTGAGAGCTTTTTCATGGTTAACTTCCTTAGCTGAATCTGGCCCACCTTTTATATACAGTAAAATAAAATGATTGTGTAAACATTATTATTCAAATGAACATTTTGTAAAATATGTTTTCGGACATATGATCCAACGTCTATAAATGCAGTGTTTCAGTATGATCATGTTGCCATCTGTCGACTGTAAGAATAACTTCACCTTAAAATACTAATAAACGTCGATAAATGTAGAAATCAAAATATTGTATGCATTGTATTGTATAGCATGATATAATATTCAGCATCTTAAAGAATAATTGTTCCAGAAACCAATAATTGAAATAAAACTTCTAATCGAGTGATATCCTGAGTTAAAATGAAGATATTTTTTTATAAAAAAACATTGTTTTTATACTATTTGTGAAAATTTAGTATCTCGGAAATACTGATACATACAATACAATACTTTGTTAAGGTATTCGGTGTTCCTCGGTGTTCATAATATTGTATAACATTGTGCAAATATTATATAATATTTCCGTGCTATTGGGTGAGTGCAAACTTGAAACAAGTTATTGCAAACGAGTTAGTCACCACGCGTCGAACTTGCAGCAACTTGTTGCGTCAAACACATTGCAAACTATAGCAAAAAGTACGCGGACGAACCTCAGATTCGAAAACCCGCTTCCTAAACCTGTCGTCTTCACCACTCAGCCAAAGGGACTTCGATTGCGGAAGACAGATTGCGCTACAAAAAGATTGCAGCTGCATGTTTTATTTTAAACTGCCTTCTTCTATTTTATTAATTTTTTTAAATTTTGAGTTGAGAATATTATTTGAAGTCAAAGAGAGAGAGCGATTTTCGCTAGTAACTACGTTTTGCTAATGGAATAAATTATGAAATTAGGGTTCAAAAGTAATTACTTTTAAAAATATGGGACACAAAGTAAGTTATTATTTTTCAACAAACATCGACTGTTTTTTAGGTTTAATTTTGTTCATGAACGTTAAAATTTCAACGTTAAGAAAAAGGCGATATATATTTTTCTTTAAAGTGCGAGTTCTATATTTAGTAAAAAGACCTAGTTAGGTTTTTTTCAAATTATCATTGATTTATTGAATTAATAAAAAGAAGGACGGTCTAGGAGATGCTATTAAAAATCGGATGTTTTTTAAAACGGAGACAAAGATCAAAACCAGATATATACAACTGTTTGCAGGTCGTGGTGTGTAAGTGTGATGTATCAACTTTGCAGCAAACTTGTTTTGCAAGTGGGTTGATCGATTATGCTTTGTAACTTTGCAGGAAGTTCGTTGCAAAGTTGCCGCGTCAAATTTGTCATGACAAGCTAATATCAAGAAAAATCAAACTTGCTGAAAGTGTACATACTATCTGGGATGTCTGATCCATTTAATTTAAATGGATAATGTCTTAATTTTCGATATTATAACCTTTTCTATCGGAAGATGGATTTAGCATATATTTCAAGTTGTAGTCGTAAACTAAAATTCAATAGAAAAATATTTAAAACCACACTTTTATCAATATACTAAAAAGTAAAATTTGTTTTATTTTAATTATTTTCTACTTTTTGGTCTTCAACTTATAATTCATTATTATGAATACGTGGTGCGTCATAAGTTCGTAAAAAAATTAAAACGGAACAAGTGTTCTTAAAAATTGCGGTTCCTACGAATGGGCTCAGGGGGTAGTAAGGTTTTTTCATAACAAAACACGTTTTAACAGTAAAACTTTGCATTACATAAATTTATTTAAAAAACAAGTACTTGGAATGACCTCCACTACATGATATGGCATAGTAAGACGTGTCACAACACTTGTGATGGCTGTGTGTAGCATCCCTGGGTGGATTCCACCTTCTTTCTGCCGAATGGCATCTTTGAGGGACAGAGAGGATTGCTATACAAGGAAGTTTACTAATAACTCGGCAATCAAAAATCTACCAGAGACAAGTCTGATAATCTTAGGGTCATTTGATCTTACCCAGATAGCACGTAAGTTTGCAGCAAGTTTGATTTTGACTTGATATTACCTTGTCATAGCAAATTTGACGCGTCAAACTTGAAGCGAACTTGTGGCAAGTTCGCCGTGACAACTAGCGCCACCCTCGCTTGTAAAACGCGTTTGCCACAAGTTCGCCGTGACAAATAGCGCCACCTTCTTTGCATTGCAAGCTTGTTGTAAGTTTGCAAAACAAGCTTGATGCCAAGATAGCACAAAGAGATAATTATCTTTGTCTGTTTTAAAAAAACATCCGATTTTTAATAGCATCTCCTAGACCGTCCTTCTTTTTATTAATTCAATAAATCAATGATAATTTGTAAAAAAACTTTTTTATAAAAAAAATTTTTGAAACATTTTCCATCTTTTTACTAAATATAGCACTCGCACTTTAAAGAAAAATCGCCTTTTTTCTGAATGTTGAAATTTTAACGTTTATAAACAAAATTAAACCTAAAAAACAGTCAATGCTTCTTGAAAAATAAACTTATACATTTTGTCCCATTTTAAAGTAATTACTTTTGAACTCTAATTTCATAATTTATTCTACTAGCAAAACGTAGTTATTAGCGAAAATCGCTCTCTCTCTTTGACTTCAAATCATATTCTCAACTCAAAAAAATAATGAAATCAAGAAAACAGTTTAAAATAAATCGTATACGAATCGAATCGAACGATGTATTAGCGAAATCTATCTTCTCTCAGAGTTAAACTGGCCCAGTGGTTAGCGTGTCAGCTTCCGAACCGGTATGAATTCTATTCCGGGTTGTGTTCCTCTGTTTTTGCTATAATTTGCAATGAGTTTGACGCTGCAAGTTCGTCCCATGGTGACTTCGAAGCTTACGTTAACTTGTTGCAAGCTTGCACTCTTGTCATGTCAAATTTGTTGCAAGCTTGCTGCAAACTAAAATTGCTATCTAGGTATAGACACAGAGAAGTAGAATCACAGAGGTCTCACTCCCATAGACCCTAATGGCAACTTTTTTAACATTGCGTTTTGCATAGACAGTACGCCACCAATGTGCCCCAATGGAACTAACCGGACGTTTCCCTATCGTCATGACAACGATGCAAACAGTTATTTAAACGTCACCGTGACGTCATTGTGACGCGAGAGGAAAGGAAGACGTTTCTCTATCGTCATGACAACGATGTAAACAGTTATTTCAATTCCTATCGTTATTATTTTTATTGAATTTTTCGACGTTTTGTTTTCCAACGATTATTTAATTTGAGAATAGCCGATTTCTTTTGATACTTTATTAATTTTACTGCCTAAATAATATAATTCTGAAATAACGTTTTTCTTATCAATTTGAATCTCGCTCTTTGTAGAGTACCAATATTTTAAAACATATGGATACATAATTGCAGAAATAATAAGTTTATTTCAGATAAAAATCGTATTTATTCTTTTAAAAAAACAGAAAATAATGAACCTCTTAATAATTTAAAACATGCATATACAATTTAAGAAATATTAAGTTTCTTTCAGATACACGAATTATATTTATTCTTTAAAAAAACAGAAAATAATTAGCCTCTTTGTAGAGTACCAATAATTTAAAACATGGATATACAATTGAAGAAATATTAAGTTTATTTCAGATAAATGAATTATATTTATTCTTTTAAAAAACAGAAAATAATTGATCTCTTTGTAGAGTACCATTAATTTAAAACATGGATATACAATTTAAGAAATATTAAGTTTATTTCAGATAAATGAATTACATTTATTCTTTTAAAAAAAACAGAAAATAATTAACCTCTTTGTAGAGTACCAATAATTTAAAACCTATAGATATATAATTTAAGAAATATTAAATTTATTTCAGATAAATAAATTATATTTATTTTTTATCACGAAAAGTTCTTTCCAATCAAAATTTTTTTTAATTCCAGAGGAAATTATTTTTTGTTAAGTTAATATTATACTATCTTTTTCAGAATATGCTGAAACAATAAATTAATTTTTCATAACTTCATATTCATTCTTTTTAAAGATAAAAAATTTAAAGAATGTAATTTTAATACAGAAAATTCATTTGCAACGTTAATATTTATCAATTTTTGTATTCCCCAGTAAGAAATGAATAATGTTATTTAGTCTTGCACCAAGATGCTATAATAAATGTCAAAAACTCAAAATAAAGCACACTATTTTATTGAGCAAACATAATTAGTAGCAAAATATTATGAATAAATGATCTTTTTTATAAACCCCAAAAGCTGAGCATAATGGAATGACCTTCGCGCCTAGGGTGGCCCTACCAGGAGTTTAAACTCCCGACGCACTTCGCTCATTCTACTCAGCATAAGGATTTTTGATTAAACACCATAGACAGAAATTTTTCAAATACACATGCCAGATGAAATATAGGAAAATTTAAAGCAGCATTAAGCTTATATCTGTACGACTTTTAATATACACAATTTAAATACTTTATTAAACAAAAACAATTTTCAAGATATTTAATAATAAGATATATCAGCAATCATTTTTTAATTATCCAAGACCACAGAGCTTATAACACAAAATAATTATTTTTTTCTCAAAGAACTGAAGTTGGATAATGCATATGCATCATGAATTTGGCATTTAAAGAAAAATAAAAGAATGTAATTTTTTAAAATAAAATATTGTTAGCATAAAGAGTGTAACGATAACTTAGAAACCGACTCATTATAAGATACACAGAGAAGTTCCAAAATTTATTTCCTCAAATTAACTAGAAAATTGCTCATCATAATCAAGCATAATATGTAGTTCATCTATAATATGAGAGTTCCTTTGAACATAAATTATTTTGCACATTTTTAGACAAATATCTACAAAATCTTGGTGCATTTCATATGACCAGCCATCCTGAAGACAAAACAGTTCCAACATTGACAGACTGCCTGAAAAAGAAACAAATTTCTAGTAGATTCCATTTGTATAACACAAACCAATTTATTTTTATTAAAGACTCCACTTCATTGTAAACATTGAATATTATGAATAAAATATTCACCTTCAGCCAATAACAATTAATTTTCTTATATGAAGCTGTGTTAAATAAAACAGAACAAATATTTTGAGAACTTGATTAAACTAGTATTAGCCAATATGTTTATTAAACAAATTTACCACATTTTATTTACACAAATAAGAATGAATGTTTTAATTTGTCTCTGGAAAACGATGTTAAAAATAAATACTAATAAAAATAAGAATCTTCTTAAAAGGGAATTGAAATTTGCATAAGGATGCTATACTAAGATACTGAATTATTTCTAAGATACTAATAAGCAGTATGTAATAATAATAAATAAGTGTAAACATCAAACAGACTAAAGATATTTAATCAGTTCATTTCATTCTATTTCACAGTAGGCATTTGTAAAAAAGCTTGCTTCGGATATAATTACACATACTAAATATAGAACATCTCAATATTACTTCAACTTAGAGCACAAATAACAGCAACAATTTTGATACTATAAAAACTCAACTAAAACTTGCCACTCAATATCAATATAATTATAAATGCAATATTTATGATTTTCAGCTGTATTTCAATATTAAATTACTGATAAAAGAATTTTAACTTGTAAATTACTTTGACAGTTCACAATACATCATAGCAATAATTATATTAAGTTTTTCTGAGAGTAATAAGCAAGGGTTCCATTAATATCTTTTAAAATTATTTTAATTACCAAGTCATACTATGTAGAAATAAATCTGTCAAAAAAAGAACTACAAAGAATTTAAAAAATTCATGCACATTTTTGTCAGATTATTCCATATGGTAGGCATTTTAATATACTTCAGCAACTGCACAAAAATAAAACAAAATTTTATTATTTTATATAAAAAGTGAAAATAAGTATTTTAAATATTAGAAATTTTTCAGTTATTTAAATAACATTTCATAAAAATTCTGTAACGCATTTTAAACTTACCGTTCTCATCTCCAGGAATCTTGAATGGGGAAGTAGTCAAATACGTTTACTAAACTGGAATAGTCACAAGTCTTGATTCTACATAAAGTATCTAATTCTAAAAAAAGCTCCTGATTATAATAAACAGTATGTGAAATTGACAAGCAATAGCAAGAATTAAACCAGCAACACAAATATGGCGGCGTTTCGGTTGCTTTTCGTTCGATACAATAATGGCGTCGTGTTATGGTTTGTAGCACAGAGAAGTAGAAAGATTCTACACAGCTCTGTGATGAAAACCAATATGGCGGCATGTTATGGTTTCTTTGTGGTTTGTAGTTCGATTGTAAGGCTTAGGTGGCGCTGTGATAGTTAACCAAACTCCCGAGTGAGACCTCTGGCACTCTTTCTCTGTGGGTATAGACTCGATCTTCACCAAATACAGTCGACGCTCGTTTTCTCGAACTTGTAAGGAACACTCAAATAGTTCGTAAAATAGAAAAGCACCAAAAATGTTATGAATACGTACATTATTTATGTATATTTTTATCAAACTGCCTCCTCTTCATAGATGACGCAGTATTTCAAGATTATTTACTACTATTATGAAATAAAGTTAATGTATTTTTTAAGTGTACAAGAAATAAATGCAAATTTATGCACAAAAAATTATTTTATTACCCAGAAAAATACGTTATCATGCTTTGAAAACATTACATATGAAAACATAGACTGTATTACTTAGATGAAAATGCATAGATGAAAACATAGATAAAAAATTAGGAATGGAAATAATCACTTATCTTTTTTTGTTTTAAAATCACATTTAGAAAAATACATGTTTCCATTTTATCTATGCTTGAAATCATTTCACAGCTATCGTTCCCTTCAAAAAAGTGCCTTAGTCCTGACAACCAACCACACGGACCACGGGATGCAACTTGAACTTGTTGCTATGCCCCCTCCCTCCGAAAGAGGGGGGTTAAACATCACATTCTTGGAATGCACCTGTTGAGAGTTTAATTGACGTTGGCACTGCGTTCCTATATTTAAAAAAAATGCAGAAGTATGAAAAATGAGTTCGCAAAAAAGAGATTTTCATAATTTGTAGTTCGTAAATGCGAGCGAAAAATTACATTACGTCTATGGGAGTGTATTCGGGACCACTCGCTGGTTCGTAAAATCGCAAGTGTTCGTTAAAAAGAGGTTCGTAAAAACGAACGTATACTGTATTATTATCAGACAATACTTATCTTACAAAAGTATCCAAAAGGAATGCTTTCACTGAACTTGCTGTGTGGGGCGGCTCACCATCCTGCATGAAGACTACTACAAAAAGTGCATCTTTTTCCTGCAAAACATGTTCACGCAAATGAGTGAGATATCGTTCACCAGTCCAAACTGTCACATGGGGCTAATGCAGCGGCTTGATCATGTCCTCACGATGATTCGACATCGCCCATGTGTGAGTGTTCTGCGTGTTGACGTCCCCATGCAATGCAAAGTGGACGTCATCAGTCCACAAGACGTTAAATGAACATTGTGTTGCTTGTTCAATTTTTGCCAGAGCACACATGGCAAATAATTATCCTATCTGCAATATCTGGTGGTAATAGCTGGTGCAGTGACTGTAGTTTGTACAGGTTCAAATACAAGATCCATTGAAGGATACGTCGAATCGATGATTCAGGCAACTCGAATACGAGCTTCAAGAGCACTTAGGCCGCAGGACATGCCTAGCTATCGTTCAAGTAATATTATTAGGTTGCGGGGAAACTTTTGAAATTAACCGAAGAAAAGAATATGGAATAAAAAAATTTATAATTCAATGTTCTACATTGGATCGACTAAAATTAATTAATACAAAGAAATTAAAGTTATAAAGTTTCCATTATTCTGACCAATCAGAATGCCTTATACAGAATCACTATTGCGGAGAAAACCACAATTCAACCAATGAGGAGCTAGGATACGATCTTTCGTTGCACGGTGTTTTTATTTTGCGCATTTTATTTTTCAGAGATTCTAAAAAGTTCAATCTAGAAAATAAAATGGTATATTGCTAGGATGGAATGCAAAATCCACGTAGTGGAAGACTGCCGTAGATGCTTTTCAGTGTTGCTAAGATTAAACTCTTGAAAAAATTAAATTTTGAGCAGATCAGTGGATTTTGACCAATGAAAAAGAAACAGAAGTAGTGTCATAATTAAAAGCTTTTTCCACGGAAGATTAATTCCCAACGAAGTCTATAATCAGTGATATAAAATACCTGTGTATTTATTTCTAAGGGTAAATACCCAAAATGGGTATTTACCTGGGTATTTATTTTTCAATTCATTCTATTCATATAAAATACATATAATGGTGTGTAAATATATACACAGATAAATAATTTAATTTAATCTTAAAAAATAAAAAAAATTTAATCAATAGAAATTAAACTAATTAAGTTTTATAAAAACTAAAATATTTAATCAGATAAATCAAATGCATTACTACATCATGCTTCTAACATAAAATACATGATTTAAATTAAAATACACTTTTAATTACAATGAGTAAATGAATAATTTTGTATTTGTTGCTTCTTAAAAAAGAGTTATTTTAGCTTTAAAAAACTCATTCTTTAACTAATTAAAAAAAGGGGGGAATGTTGTATTTGGTTTTAAAATTATAAAGAGCCGATAATGGAAACTAAACTGAAAGTTACAATTGTTCATAATTCTTTTTGGATTAATCAGTCAAGGAATCAGACAATTTCTGATGAAAAGTTAGCAGATGTATCAGTTCTAATAGTTTTAAAAATTATAATGAATGAGTCAGGTTTCCTTAACCCCGCGTTATGTTTCCTCTTACTCTAAAAGGACCTAATTCATTCATTAATCGAATATACCAACTAAATAAGAACTGCAAAAACACAACAATTACCAACGCCATCAATGTATCTACTAAAATTTTATTGTCAAAATAAGCTTAAATAGTATGGAATTGCAGCATGTTGCCACAAAAACCATTTACAAATAATAGGTTCAAATTCATAGACGCCCCGGTGGCACGATGGTAAATGATTCGAATCCTTACAGAATGTGTTGAATAATAGTTATTGCTGAAACTTTTATATTATTTGGAGATGTACCAGGCATTTTACTGCTAGGCGGGGTTTATCGGAATCATCACCATCAGTACTTAAATGTTCTTGAAACTAAAAGTTTGATGTAGTTTTCATAGTTTGAATTTGTTTAAAACTATATTAATTTTCTATTGCATCCCTTTCAAAAACTATTTTTTAACCCAACAGGAAATTTGGAACATTTTTTTGCGTGATTTTCCAATTTGGTTACATTGGCATGTTTATACTCAATACCACAGTTTTACTTATTTTGTACACTTTTATCTTTTTTAACATCAAAAAGTTCCAAGCAAGTGCTTTTTTTCTTTCCCATTTTTTTTTTCTTTACTGCATAAAATTTTCCATAATATTAATGCATATGAAGAGAGTAAATCACTCCTCATTAAATAAAAACAAGACTGGCTGACTTGTAGCATGAGATTCAGAGAAAATTAAGATTCAGAAATTTCACGGGCCCTATCTGTATAGCATAAACAGTTTTCAAAATTGTTCCATTTTAAGTGTCATTCCTTCAAACCAAAAAAAGGTAAATTATCCTCCGATCCTGTTTAAGTTCTGGAATATTTTATTCTGAAACATGATGGCAATTTTTTTTTAAAATTTGGTCAGAACTTTAATTTAAAAATATTAT
The DNA here is from genome assembly GCA_013235015.1 of Araneus ventricosus. NCBI lineage: Eukaryota > Metazoa > Arthropoda > Arachnida > Araneae > Araneidae > Araneus > Araneus ventricosus. The sequence goes on from BGPR01000062.1 coordinate 509,360, forward strand.
ATATTATGTATTATATATACATATAAATTTTATGTTTCATTTTGAATCCTCATTCGAAAATACTTTTAAAAAAATACATTTTTGGTTATTTATGAATTTTATGTTTCATTTTGTATCATACTTCACAAAATTTATTTGTAAATACTTTAATTGCAAAAAAACAGTTTTTGTGTATTTATAAATTTTAATTTTGAATCCCCATTCGTAATTACTTTTTTTTTTTGAAAAATACCCAGTTTTGGGGTATTTATGCAGTATCCCGGCAGGAGGCGCTCGTAAACTTTCCTCTCTACCAGCTGGCGTCACGTCACATGATCTTGCTCTTAAAAGTGACAGACATTGCTGTGCGAGACAGACAGAGAAGAAGTGCGATGGCGAACGACGGAATTTACGCCTAAACGATTTCACATGTCTTGATGTACAGGGCAGTGGCCGCCCTCCTGATTCTTGCATTTTATCTTTTTTACTCTTGTCTTTTAAATGTGTTCTTGTCTTTTAAATTTGTGTACCGTCTTAAATGTTGTGTCGTCATCATTAAATTCCTAAAATGGCGCAGGCGTGTTTCTTCTGACTTCGTGTCGACTCACACGGGACCTAGACTCCCATACTACATTTATAAAATTTAAGTTTCATTTTGAATATTAAAATCTTGCTTATTAGATACCAATCTTCCTCCAAATCAAGATTTTCTTCAAAAGCATATTTAATCATTATTAAGCAAATTACCAGGCTGGAATAAACAGGAGTTTATTATTGCACTATGTCCTTCACAACGTGGAAGATTTCAGAGGGTATATTGGAAACAGATTATAATAATGAGTCCTGAAGAGCCAGTTCCTCCAGCATTAATAATGTTCACTGCAAATAGAAAAATAATAGATGTTCTACTGGAAGCTGTTCTTCCAAACTACACCTCAATGAATTGTGTTTATGTACAGAAGGTGTTTATTTACCTGATAACGCTGATTAAAATACAAACTTATATAATTATTTATTGTACTATTTGTATAAAGAACATTACTCATTCATAAATAAAATAATGGATACAGAAATTTCATAATATTTGTATAGTTTTGAAAATACATTTTTTACAAAAAGCAAATGTATCTATAAATATTTTATTCAGATGGACGTTTTATATGCCTGCCTATCTTTGTAAGAAGCTATATAATTATAAGAATCTTCATCATTATGTATTGAAAAATTTCTCTTCAATGTAAACAAGGAACTGTTATGCATAAAAAAAGTGCAATGTTATTTTGTACATATTTTTTAAAAGTATCTTAGCCTTTAATGCTGTGAACCTATGTTTTTTTTAAATGATTGTATTTGCATGCATACACAACTTACAACTAAGCAGATATGTGAATTTTTTGAGAAACAAATATGTGAAATTGTCAGTTGCACACATAGAATTTTTAAAATATTTAAGAGATATCAGGAGAAGAATATTTAAAATGCCAATTCACTTTTATAAGTAGCTGCCTACCAAGAAGCTTCATATATATATATGAAATATAACTTGAACTTGAATTTTTGTTACGGGATTTGAAGCAACAAAGGCTATTATCCCCTACTTCTAATTAGATGCAGTGCTAATCGTTCCAAAAAAGCCTGAGCAGGTAGTTCCATAGCAGAGGTTAAAATCGTCCTTGACAGTATGAAATCAATCCTAGTAGTAAAACAAAGGACGCCGAAATGGAGAATAACCGATGGATCCGAAACACTTGTCGCCAAATGGATGCAGCTAATCAATGTCGAAGTACTTCAGAGTTTGAACAAAGGCGAGAAGATGATTCTTGTTGGTTAGAATATGAGACAAAAGTACATCATAAGTGATGTTTGCAGAAACTATGTTTAATTTTCTCCTGAGTATAACTCTAACAGATGCATATTTTTGGCATTTTAGTAGAATGTGAGAAACGTCATTTATTTCGTTGCATACTCTGCACAAGGGATCGGGATGGAGGTTGAATCTATAAAGAAGACCTGGGGTTGCAATAGTTTTGTTAATAATGCGAGCAATTAACCGATCTTGTACTCGGTTACCAGTCCATTTAGAAATGGTTAGAATGTCCGGGATGTTTCCAATCAGTAATTGATATTTACTTTTGTGGTAGTTTCCTTCAGTTATTTGGAATGATTGCTTTTTAAGGTGGGAAAGAATGTCTTCTGAGGCAATCCAATCAATATAGGGTGAAAAATCTGATACTTGCTTTGCAATAGAATCTGCCTTTTCATTCCAAGAAACCCCAGAATGACCAGAAACCCACAAAAGTGCAATTTTTTTATTAAGATTTTTCCGGATATGGATTTTTGCAGCCAGACTCTGTATGACTTTTGGGGAGTGGAAAGATATGTTTTTCAGAGACGAAAGTGCCGAAAAGCTGTCTGAAAGGATTAAAATATCTTTTTCCGGAACAACGAGTTCATCCAATGCTTGGCATATAGCTAAGACTTCAGCAGTAAAAACAGAATTTAGAGGGTGAATACGATAACAAAATTGCTGTAAATAAGAAAAACCCGCAATGGAGGTGTAACAGTGGGATTTAGAACCGTCAGTGGCGATGATAAAATGATTTGGGAAAAAGCTTTGGATGCATTCAATGGAATCAGAGGAGATTATAGAAGGAGGAAGTTCTTTGTTTTGAAAATAAAAGTCTAAGAAAAATTTCACATACGTTTGGGTTGGAGTGTGGAAAAATGGGAAGAGATATTATATGGTCTAGAATGCAATTGAGGTTGCGAAAGGTGATTCTGAGAGACTCTGCATCTTTTTCGACCAGTTGTGAGTTAATTCTATCGGGGGGGGGGGGGTATGGAATAATGGAGAAAAGGATTGAGTCGCGATTTGTTTAATAAAAAATTTTATCGCTAACCGCTTGATTTTTCCCGACAGAATTTCCTGCCCTACTAGCTTTAGCAAGATAATATTAGGAGTCCAAATTGCAACTCCGAGGGCTATTCTAAGGGATGTAGTTTGTATGATATTGCAGGATTTGAGGTGTGTTTCTGAAAATTTGTTAATGATTGGAGAGCTATAGAAAAAAAGGCTAAGGATGCTGTTATTAGTTATTGTGATTAAATGTTTGATTCTAGGACCATTTCTTTTATAACCAAGCATCTTAAGACTATTAATTTTTTTAAGCGCTTTATTTCGTAAACTTCTGAGAATATGTCCGTTTTGATTATATTTTGAAAACTGGATTCCAAGATATTTGATCGATTCACTCCAGGGAAGTGGAATACCAGCATAAGTTATACTCGGAAAGGAGGTGACCCGTTTCTTTGATAATTCAATTATTGCACTTTTTTCTGGGAAGATAGTTATTTTCCAATAACAGCACCATTTATAAATAAGTTCCAAAGTAGTCTGAATTTTAGTTTGGATATAGGTTAAAGAGTGGTGGGAGCAATAAACAAAAATATCATCGGCAAAAATAGAACATTCAACATTATTATCCAGAGTTTCGAAAAAGTCATTCATAAAAATTGCATCAAGAATGAGTGAAAGCGCGGATCCTTGTGGTAAGACTTTAAAACTAATTTTTGTATTTGAAAAAGAGTTTCGCCATTTAATCTGGAAAGACCGTTCCTATAAGAAGTGGTGCATCCATTTAGTAACTTTACCAGATATACCTAGCTGAAGGCATTTGAAAATGAGAGCATCAACATGCACAGAGTCGTAAGCACTTTTGATATCCAGGCTGACAGCAGCAAAAATTTTTTTGTTTTTCCGGGCCTCGGAAATCGCTGAATAAATTTTGTAAATTGCCGTATGGTTATCTCTAAAAGGGAGGAATCCATGTTGGTTTGGGTTCAACTTTTTCTGACTAGTGAGGAAATGGGTTACACGATGAGCTAAAATACGCTCGAAGATTTTACAGAAAACAGAAGTAAGGGCTATTGGTCTGTATGAAGTTAATTTAGTTTTATCTTTATCGGGTTTAGGAATTGGGATAATGATAGTGTCTTTCCAGACTTTGGGAAGAACAGAAGAATCAAGTTGTTGTTGCAACATATCCATAATTTTTAAAAGGGAAGCATCATCAAGATTTTTGAACCAGATTGATGGAATGTTATCTGCACCTGGAGTGGAGTTCTCTGTCTTACTAATTGTTCTTTTGAGCTCCCAAAATTCTATATTTCTATTCAAAAATTCATTTTCAGTGCTATAGTCCAAGGGAATAGGCTGTACTTCATGAGAATAACTTGAAAAATGATTGGCGAATAAGTTGCTCTGCTTTATGGGGTTGGTTACATACCTATTGTTATGAAAAATGATCTCGTGATTTTTAACATTAGGATTTGTATGACTTGATAATTTGTTCAGTATTTTGAAAAACATACGAGAGTTTCGAGAAATTTTACTGATGCTATCCCAGTAATTTTCTTTGGCTTTTTTAAAATGAAATTTAAACTTACTTCTGTATTTCTTATATTTAATCCACTCTGTAATCGCAATACTTCTTCTGGCTTTATTCCAGGCAAGTTTTTTCAGATGACTAAAATTATGACAAGCGGCATTCCACCAAGGTGGATAATCTTTATCAACTAGAATTTTGTTTGATGTATGGGCACTGATGGTTCGAGAAATTTGATCTGTTATCAAATCAATACTAGGTTGGCTTGTTGTATTAAAAATTTCTATTGATTTTTTAATGATTGGTTCCAGTTAATAGTTTTAATAGAATGGGTTGTGTTCTGAAATTTTGACTAGGAAATTACAATGGGGAATATGATCGCTTTCAAAAGTACAGTCAAAAACGTAACAATCAATTTCATTATAAATCGAAGCCGAGAACAAAGTAAGGCCAATGATCGATGAAGTATGAGGATTAGAAATATGAGTTGGAGCAGAGGTGTTAAGCATGGAAAAATCTGAATCGTTTAGCCTATCAACAAAGTTTTCGCTGAGCGATGACTGCGCCCCCCCCCCCCAAAGAGGATGATGGACGTTGAAATCTCCAAAAATAAAAGTCACAACGCTAAGGGAGTCGAGGAAACTTTTAATGGATGCAATGTTGAAACCATGTGGTGCATAAATATTTATGATGATGAAGTTTAGATTTTTAGATTGGATTTCTACAGCCAAGACTTCCAGACTGGGATCATTTTCGATGGAGTAAATCACTCTTCCAGATATATTTTTGGGAATACCAATGAGTAAACCGCACCAAGTCTGTTGCTTCGATGAGTTCGAAAAAAAAATTTTATTAGGGTGAGAAAAATTATCGTCTGCTTTAAGAAATGTTTCCTGGAAGATCTAAAAGTTTGCAGTAGAAAAAGGAGGTTGGTGAAGCCAGATCTTTTTATTACTCAGACTTCGACAATTCCACTGCACGAAAGACATGGAAAAATTAAAAAAAAAAACTGCTGTTAGCACACCTAAAAATTCAAAGATGAAAAGTTACGGCGACAACAAAAGGTGAAAAAAAACAATGTATTTGAAAAAACGCACCAAGACTTTTAACAAGGAAGGATTAAAGGAGGAAAAAACAAAAACAGCCAAACCTGAGGACTGAAGAAAAAAAAACACAGAGCATTAGTTCAAAGACATGTGCTCAACTTCGCTGGAACCCCCAGCATCCCAAGTAGAGAAAGTGCTAGAGATTTGATTAAGTTTGCTCAAAAATTTCTTCTTACGAGCTGGAGATAAACTCGGGTCAACGGATTGTTCGAAGATTTTGAAAAAATTTTGCAATATGCAGTTCATCGATTTTTGAAGCATATCGGCAAATAGTTGCATTTGTTCGAACCTGTCATTTACTGTTTTTAGGAGATTTTCAAGTTTTGCATTAATAGATTCTTCAATGTTGCAAACAGCTGGCAATGTTTTGACGGATTCCGCGTATTTAGTATTTTTCTGCTGAAAGATACGCCTAGCTTCACCTATGGTTATGTGGTTATGACACTTTAATTCCAAGATCTTCTGTTCCTGTATGTAAACAGGACACGATCGAGATTTCGCATATGAGATCCGCTGCAGTTGACACATTTTGGAGGTTGTTGGTACGGGCCGATGTGATCCCCTCCACAACAGAAGCAAATATTGTTCTTATCGCATGTGCGTGTTTCGTGTGTATACACAAAGCATTTATTGCATTGATGAGGCCTGTCTACAAAAGGTTGGATGCGCTATCTGATAAACCAGAGTTTTATAGATTCTAGTACCGTAGTACCAAGAATGGTGATTAGGACTGGGGAAATGACTTTGCTGGAATTTAGTTTCACAAAGCGCCTCAATTCTACAACTAAACAATCATTTTAATCTTGGATTTCTTTTGCAAGTTCCTCTAAGGGGGTTGTAGTGGGTATATCTGCGACCAGAAAACGAGCACTTATGTTCTCCCAAATTAAGTCTGTGGAGACATCTATATCCATAAATTTTGTTAAGGACAACAGTTGAACTGCACAGATTGGGTCTTTAGTCGTGAATTGTATTTTACCCTGACGGGTATATCTCATATTATCAATTTGCTGATGACGGTTGATCGATTTCTTAATAAAGTCTTGAACTAGAAAAGGGTTGGTCTGGGGCATCTTCTTTGACTTATCGGCATTTGAAATGATAATGTTAATCTCCTCATATTGGAGAGTTCCTAGACGCATAACCAGTTCATTTACGGACTTTCCACATCTCATGTAGGCACTGTTCGACTTATCAGCCATGCTTGGATGCTGTATGGGGTCTAAATTAGATGTATAGTCTGACGACACAACGGAAAACTCGGAATACACCTTGGCTTTGAAAAGGGAAACACAGAAACCAGATAAGCTTATCTGTTTACTCCAACAACAGTAATAAGAAAGGATGAGAAAAAAATAAACCACCGCCAAAAGGAAAGACCAAAATTTGGACCAAATTCAAAGCGGTTTCGTACGTTATTCGCACTTCACCAACCTACCAATATATGAAATATGTTTTGAATACTAGCTCAGAAATGTAAACAATGCATTATTATGTCTAAAAGACTAATAATGTTCTTTTAATTATACTTTAAAACAGTATTATATAGTAATTTCTATAGTAAACTAGTATTATTTGAAAATGGCTGTAATTTTATTACCACGTTTTTATTAACTCGGTTTCTTGTCTGTCTGTCTGTCTATCTGTCTGTCTGTCTGTACGGTACACATTTTGCAATGAATTTTAAACTCACTTCCCGATGAGCTGGAGACTTGAAACTTTAAACATAGCTCAGAACTAGATGACAATGCAATATTAATTCGCTTTCTTGTCTGTCTGTTTGTCTGTCAATTTTTTTATTTCATATTTCGTGTTTTACCGACCCAGAGCTTCGATAGATGGCGCTGTCCAGGCGTCACTCGTGAATAGCGAGGAAGGGAAAACTCGAGTTTGAAGGATTCCAAGAAATCGCGGGGGAACATCGAAGAGTGGATTGAACTTCAGAGGGGAGGGTTTGCTATACCAGCGTGACAATAATTTGTTTGCCGTGAAATTCCAGAGGGGGGGGGAGAGTAAAATGCTGTTCGGGTGCTAGTTGTTTTCACAAAGGTTTCTGCGTTAAGTAACTTAATTTTTCAGGAAAAGAACAATTTTCTATTTATGATCAGGTGAAGAGAAACTGAAATGAACCTGAAATTTGCCACATATCTCCAACATAATCTCATCAAGATGGTTAAAATCCATTGCAAAATTTCACACAGAGAAGACTAAAAAGCAGAAAATAATTATTTAAATAAAATAAAAATTTATTGAGAATGGACTAAAAGTAAAAATAATTTCTTCTAGCCCCATACAGATTTAAAGCGAACAACGTGGGCGCATGCAATATTTAATAGCAAGGAGTGTAGGGAGTAGCTGTCGTTGAGAAAACTCACACAATAGTTCACATAATCTCCATTGCAAAAAAATTGTTAGTGACTGAAATAAACTACTTAGGCATCAATTATCTATTGCATGCGCCCCACGTTTTTCGTTTTAAATTGTATGGGGTAATCGTATAAGCTAGAAGAAATTATTTTTTACTTTTTAGTCCGTTTTAAAAACGTGGTATATTAAAATTTTTATTTTATTTAAATAATTATTTATAAATGTATACTTGTAAGTAAAAAATCGGAAAATACCGATTAAGGTTATCATGTATAAATATTGATTCTAAACAAGCTGATTCAGCAAATTCAACAAGCATATTGAAGTTGCTAAATCTTCTTATTAGTATTCTGACAGTTTAAAAATGACTATTGTATGAAAAGTGAAAACCTTGTGAAGTTTTGTAATCAATCAAATATCTATGAAATCCTTAATATCCACATTTCAGTTTAATGCTTCTTTAAAAGTAATTAACAAGAATAAATATTATTGTGTTTGTTTTACATTAACAAAAATGCTATTTATTCAATTCAGGCACAAATAAATATACAATAAAATACTATGTAAATTATGAATACTTTGCAATTACACTGTTGATTATTTTTGTTGCAGAAATATGGAAGAATGTCTTTTGTTGTAATAAAAGGTTAGAGATGTTCAAACCGAAATTTTATTGAATAACATTTAAGTAGATTCTTATTCACATATAATTCGAACACTTTTCAGTAAAGAAATCTTACTTCAACTTTGTATTAAAGGTGATAGGAAATAGTTGAAAAGTGACATTTGAATTTGAGTGAACGTTTAACTTCCAAACAGTGACAGAAACGAAGATCTCTGGCTTTATTATCGACAGTTTATGGCCATTTCCTTCATTTAAATTATAAAAATTAGGTTTTTGTTTGATACGAATCAACAAGCAGCAGCCAAATCAAACGTAAACAAAGCATATTATGCGAACCAGTTTGCCGCTTTCCGATTGGCCGGAAGAACCGCACAATTTGTCTGCAGTTGAAATATATTTTGATGTTTTTATAATTTAAATTGAGTATGTTCGTTGTAGAACATTGTATTTTTAATAAATATTTAATGTTTTCTGTCTTCGTATTGAAAGTTCAAGTTTCCCCGCGACTTAATAATAATTTTGCATTTTCTAGCTTAGTTAGTTGCCCACGTACTGCGGCCTAACTGCTACTCCCTGTAGATGACCCGACTGCCATATCCTCCATAATATAGTGTGCTACTTGGGTATAACATATTGTTCAATATTATAAAATTCGAAAAATCAATATTGTATAATATTGTTACAATATTGAAACAGTGTAAAATGTAAGACTTTTCCTATATTGTTCAATATTGAGCAATATTATACAATATAGTTCAATCTAGTTTTAATAATGTATTATTTAATTCCCCAAAAATTATTAATATTCCTAAAATTAAACCTAATTACTTAATAAGAGATTGAAAAAAATTATGCTTTCACACCGAAACATCCGATTATCTTGTACTCGACATTTGTTATGCATACGAGCCTTGGATTCGAACCGCGGACAACTTGGTTATTTAATCCGTCGCCTGTCCACTGAGCCACCGAAACCTTGAAGATAGATTGCTGTTTAATACAAAGTATCGTGCATCTGTACATCTTATTTTGAATTGTCTTCTTGATTTAATTAACTTTTTATAATTTTGGTTTGAGAATTTGATTTGAAGTCAAAGAGAGAGAGAGAGAGCGATTTTCGCTATTAAGTTTTGCTAGTGGAATAAATTATGAAACTATGGTTCAAAAATAATTACTTTTAAAAACATGGGACTCGTAGAAAGTTATTATTTTTCAACAAACATTGACTGTTTTAAGGATTTAATTTTGTTTATGAACGTTAAAATTCAACATTAAGAAAAAGGTGATATTTATTTTTCTTTAAAGTGCGAGTTGCTCATTGTAACTGATAATTTGCTTAAACGGGATGATTTTGGCATGCTCTGTATTTAGTAAAAGTTGGGATGGAGAATTTTTCAAAAGTAATATTTTTAGAAAAATACATAGTTAGTTTTTTCAAATTATCATTGGCTTATTGAATTAATAAAAAGAAGGACGATCTAGGAGATTTTATTAAAAATCGGATGTTTTTAAAATCGAGACAAAGAATCAAAACCAGATATATTCAAACGTATTCAGGTCGCATGGTCACTAAGGATAAAAAAAATGGAATAATAAAACCTTGTGTTATATTGTTAAATGCAGAATTTACACTATTGTCGTCACTACATTTATAAACGTTGTTAAACGTAGAATTTTCAATATTGTCGCCACTACTATTAGACGGCACTAATATATTAGTTTGGGATGATTCGCAAATGAGTCAAGAGAAATATGTGGGATTAGTACAATTATTTTACACTCTTATTATTACCCACCTTTTTAATACTGTCTGGAACATATGGCCATAGTGGAAGAAAATCCTAGAAAAGAGTACATTGCATTTTTGCACTAGAAAAGGAAAGAAGACGAGAGATTCGAGTTCCTGACTAATAGTACTTTTATTTACAATATTAAATAAATTATCGCCAACTTTAACAATGAGTTACTCTTTGTTATGTGGAACAATACAATACAATAACAACCAAGATTTTGTCGATGCGCATGTCGATCAGACAGTTCTAATATGACAAAATTACATACATTATACCATTCTTAAAATTGCTGCAGTCTTTCTAAATGAAACATAAGCGTTATCAAAAAATACTTTCATAAAAATGTCCATCAAATTTATAGAGTTTAAAAGAAAAAAAAATCACAATGACCTCAAATGTTTAAAAAAAATAGCCCCCTAGAGCTCTAGTGAATAGGATCGGCTAGCTAGCTTAAAATTGCATCATTTGCACGAAGGGAAAAAAATATAGAAATTGAAATAACTAGATCTAGGCATTCGCTGAACAGTCACGATCGTTACTGGACAATGTTCGTGAATTCTTTAACGTTCAAATGTAAGTAATCACAGTTTCCACATATAGATCTAGCAAATTTTAGTACGTCGTCTTCGAGAATATGGACGAAAAATAGCGAAAAATAATTACTTCGTATGTACACGCAACAGTTATTTTGAAGAATTTTTACTCATTATTAGATGTTGCTTGAAAAGACCATCGATGCTCAGTCATCCTTGTCTCAGTATATATGAAAATGAATTACTTAGGTAGCTTCATCTAAAACTGTACTTCGCAGACGCACCAGCTCTATTTAGAGCGACAGAAAAGCGAATTCAACTCACACAAAAGAAAATCTCCCAGTCAGGGGACGCCAGGACCTGATTACACCAAAAAGCTTCCGCTGTTTAAATGACGAGCATATAGTCCGGTGCAAGAAAAAGGATTTTAAACTAATTAAACACCGAACCATTAAAAAAATTGCATAAAAAGTTAAAGCAATTAACAGTTCAGTTAATCATTACAAAAAGGGAATAATTAATTGAGAAATTTAACAAAACTTTAAAAAAACCGTTGAAAAGTTAAGAGTTGCCACAAGACATGAAATAAAGTTTAGTAGCGAAAATACTAATTATTTAAATAGCACTGGTAAAGCCGAAAAGGATGTTATTGCTTAATTGCAATCTAACAACTACATTGATCAATGTTGTGGGAATATAGAATTTTCAATATTGTTTACACAGTGTTATGAAGTATTCGGCTTTTTTATGAAAAATATTTCATTGAATTTTTTGAAATAAAATTTTAAATAACATGAATTATTAAGCTAAAACTAATATATTTGTGTCAAACTTTTACGTTTACAATACTTTTAAAAATTTAGATACAACATTCAGTATTCCTCGGTATTCACAATATTGTTCAATATTGCCCAAAATATTTTACAATATTGTTGTGCTACTGGGGTATGGCAGTGACGCACACCTCTATCACAGTGGTGTAGCAACAGGGGGTATAAATGCCCCGGGCGCCACTCTTAGGGGGCGAGAGACGAAATATTAGTGTGTCTATGTCAATTTGTAAAATCAAATATGAAGAGGGGTTCGAAATAATATCCCCAAGATCCGAGGACCATTCACCCTTGCTAGGCCACTAAGGGCGGAAAAATCACATTATGCCCGGTTCCACTTGCCCTTGCCACACCACTAGATGCTGACCAAAATACGGATTGAAGGTGTTACTTATTTTAACCTCAAATGCAAGTATTTTCTGTGTGAAGTGGCGTAGTGACTGGGAGACTGGGGCGTATGGACAGACCGAACTCCAGTCTTAGAGAACAGTGGAGGCAAATATAAGTGCGTATAAGTCACTTTTTAAAGTTAAATATGATGAGGGGGCGAAAAAATATTATGTACCGGGCGCCACTTACCCTAGCTACTCCTCTGATCTGTCAGAGATGACCTCCCACTTCGTAGATGTTCCTACAAGCGAGGGGTGTGGTGAAGGCGAAACGCCGTTCCGGCACTGCTTTTTTTAAAAGGGAAATAAATAAGAAAAATTGTGAAAAAGTCCTTAAAAGGGCGTGATTTTTGTCACCCAGGTTTAGAGCGTTCCGTTCCGGCACTGTTTTCAGAGCGTCCCGGCACTGCTTATTTTGCGACTACACCACTGCTACAAGCGACCTGTTTCTTCAAAGTTTTGGACAAGCGTGGGAATATTTCAGAACATGAAATGGATCCTTGTCTCCTTTTGCCTCGCGAAACTTTCGCGATACAACAGGCTGATAAACCGATAATGTAAGAGAGTTTAATCAGCAGCGTGTGATCTGGTAACGTTAGCATGCTTCTGGCATCGAATGAAGAATCCACATGCATCCAGATACTTAAGTAAGAGCCTGTGTTGCATAAATCTTTAGATTTCTCTTTAGCGTTCTCTATCGGTGACTTCTGGAATTATTATTGTTATTTTGTTATGGAAAAAGCATCATATTTTCAACTGATGTTCTGCTATCACGTTTTAACAATTCATCCCAACATTTTTAACAATTGCAAGTTTAATTAAATCATCAGTCAAATTCTGAATATAAAGCTTATGCTGTTTATAGACTTAATTTTCATGAAAAAGACGTCGCCTCATATTCTCGCAAATGCAAAATTTAGGAAAAGGCTATTTCCTCATATCGCGTTTGTGAAAGATATCTATTGGAAAATTAAATAGAAATGTAAACGCATAGTAAAACAATTTGAATTGCAAACATCTATTTTTAATTTACATGTATTTTGATTATTCTGTAAAACAAATATTTAATTGCACTCTCTTTGCTTTCTTACTTGCAAGTTCATCAACAATGCCAAAATAACTCAAACTGTCTTTGCACATCAACGATATCTTGAGGTTTCGCAGAGCTTGCGTTTTGTTGAGGGCAGTCGCCCTATAAATCGTGCTTCCATGCGTACACGCTTTTCACGATCAGCAGAACTAGGCCTGACATCAATATTAACCCTCTGACTGTGTATACCGCGATTTCCGAGGGCTGGAAGCAAGTCTAATTTCTGCTGCATCCTGGGATTGTAAGAGGATAATGTGTTTACTTAGTACTTTTATAGCGTTGGATCATATTATACTAATTCAAATTGTTGAGTCCACGGTTATTTTTTTCGGCTTTGATTTTATACTTGAACCACAACCAGCAGCTTATGACGATGATGACGGAGCTGTTTGAGATGTATACTCGCCCCTTGGCTGCTTTATCTAAAATTATCCTTAATTCAAATTCTGAGATCGCAAAACTTATAAAAATTGTAAAAGTTGATGAAAAATTAAAAAGACGTGGTCTGAATCAAATATTATCGTAATGATATGGCGTAAAAATTTTTGAATGGCGAAAACCTTCATTTTTAAATGTACAGAGAAATAAAAAAATCCATGGAAAAGAAAGTGTGAGTCAGCCCATCTCCGCATGAAAAATGTTTCTTTGTTGTTCAAAACGTTGACATTGAAAAAGCAAATGCTCCAGAGTTTCTTCAACTTTGCATAAGGTGCATAATGATGTAGATGTGAGTTGGAATCTGAAAAGTTTAGCTCTGGTTGAATACGTTTTAGTGCGGAACCGAGAAATAAGGACATCATTCTTGCGACTAGAAGGAAATATTCGGAGTCATTTAAAAAATAAAATTCATGATAGTATTTTGAATTTTCCCATTCGTTTTCGGCTTCTTCTTGAATAGAATCTTTCACAAAATGTAATAATATCCATTGAGAGATCAGGGAGCTTGGCGCTTTACGAGTCAAATAATCCACATATTCATTTTCGGTTATGCCTGCATGTCCAGGGGTACAAACAAACTCGGTGGATTGAATGTTTCCAATATTTTTTTTTAATTTCATGACCGAGGAATTTGGAATGAATTGTAATGCTTTTAATACTGAGAGGCTATCACTTAGTAAAACGTATTGTTGATTATCGTTGATGACGTTATTGATAGCAATAAGTATTGCGAGAGCTTCACTAGTAAAAATGCTATTATAATTAGAAACGGATCCAGCCTTGGTTACTCCAGTTGTAAAATTTTTAGACGCTATAGAGCATTTTCCGTTAGACTTTGATGCATCTGTTGTGATTATAATTTTGTATTTCCAACATAAATTTTTATATTCGTTGAAAAGGCTTTGTACGGCAGAATTTGAATAGATCTTAGTTTGAAAAGGTAGAGTATCTAAATAAAAACGAATTTTTTCTTGCTTTTGAAAAGGTGGATGAGAAGATATTAAAAAATTTATGTCAATTCCTAGCTTATTAATTTTCTCTGAGAGTCGTACTGAGAGTGTAACTGGTTTCTTCAATCTTGATCGACGTGTTGAAGGTTGAAGATAGTGAAACAGAGGAGAAATCTCGCCTGAAGATAAATTTTTTTAAGAAAAAACGTTCGTCTAACATTCGTATTCATAATGATAAGGAAATTTGTCCTACTTCTTTCAAAAGAATCGGGAGGGAGTCCACTTGGGTAATCCGGTGGCAAAACGCAAAGCAGTACGATATAATATTTCAATAGTAAGAATTTCACTTTTGCTAGATGTAATGAATACATAACATCCATATTCTAATTCACTACGTATAGTTGCGTTAGCTATTTGTAATAAATGAGTGTTTCTTGCTCTCCAAGAGTTGGCTGCGATAGCTTTGAGTGCGTTAAATCGTTTAATAGTAGCATTTTTTAGATGTAAGGAATGTTGCTTGAAACTAAGATTGACAGAAAAAAATCAGGCCTAGAATTTTGATATTATATTTCCAAGGAATATTTTGTTCGTATAATTTTAAATGAGACGACGGGATTTGTTTAAAATTGGAAAAATTAATGGCTTCGCATTTTTCAATTTGGATTTTGAGTTTCCATGTATTGCACCATTGACTGATTTTGTTCAGAGAAAATTGCATGTACTTGAGTGCAGATGAGAGGTTTGAATCACTGCAGTATAATAAAATATCGTCAGCATAGATTAGGCATTCTGTTTTGTGGTATATTGCTTCGAAAATATCCATCATGTAAGTCATGAATAAAAAACCGCTTAAAACACTGCCCTTAGGGATGCCGCGAAAAAAAAGACCTCATAGTAGAAGCAAAGTTTCTCCAAAAACCGTAAAATTTCCTGTGTTGAATAAAGTTATGAAGCCATTTTGCAGCATTCCCTTTTGTTCCAAGTTGAAGTATTTTATACATCAATCCATCCCTCCAAACAGAGTCATAAGAGGAAGCTATATCTAATTTGATTAAAATGAAATATTTCTTATCGTTTTTCGCCTGAATGATTTTGTGATGGACGAGGGAAAGTATATAATTTCAGTCTTCTTGCGGTAAAAAACCAGCATGATGAGGATGAAATTTTCTGTGTATTCCCGTATTGATGAATCTATTTATAATCAATCTTTCAAAAATTTTGCAAACCACCGAAGTTAAAGAGATGGGTCTGTACGATTGGATATTCTTGCTGTCCCTTCCTGGTTCCAGTCACTTTTCTGTGGTTTCAGTATAGTAAAATTTTTGCTATGTGCCATTCAGATGAAATTTCTCTGGTTGACCAAATTTCATTGTAGATTGAAAACAAAGTTAATTTGAAACTAGTGGGAAGATTTTTAATGAAGTTTGCTGTGATACCATCACGTCCTGGTGAAGTATTGGGAGTTTTCTGAAGAACGTATTGAAATTCATCGAAAGGAAAAGGATTATTGTAGTAATTTTCTTCATTACTAGAACAATCGAAAGGTATAAATTCTTCAATAGGATTTTGTTCGTAGTAATTCGCAAAAAGGTTGACTTGTTTGTTTGGATCCGAAATCAAAGTATTTGAAATTTTAATAAAGTTAGCATTTTCGATTGGATGATGATTTCTATTATAAATAGCTCTGATTATTTTTATAACTTTTTTCTGAATAACCGGTATTTTCGCAAGAATTACTTCAATACTGCCTTTGACGTTTAGAAATTAAATTATTTAGTAGTGCAGAAAGTTTTTGTATTGTATCCAAAAAGATTGAGATAAATAAGTTCTGGCGAGATGTAGGTATTTCTTTTTTTGTCCGAGAAGAAAACTGCATTGCGAGTTCCACCATGGAACATTTGCTTGTGGATGGACTTTATAACTTGAGAAAAATGAAAAAATGTTATTTTTACAGAAAGATTCAAAATCGTTATAGCTTTGAAATTCTTGTTCAGAAATTTTATATTATTGTAAATGATTTTGAATTTCAACCCAGTTAGTTTTTTTCTTTGAAGTAAAAGAAGATTTTTTCGTATTAAAGTAAATTTGAATCGGTAAATGGTCACTGCCGTATGGATCCGAAAGAACTGAAAATGTGATATATGGATAAATATCTGAACTTACTATACTTAAATCTAATAAAGAGGATGAAGAAGAAGTTAAATGCGTGGGAATGCATGTATTTACTAAATTCAAATTATTTTCAAGAATCCAGTTGAGAAAATCTTCGGATCTTTGGCTGGTATGAGATGAACCTAACGCCGGATGTTTTATGTTAAAATCACCAACAATGATGTACGGAGTAGAAATTTGATATATCAAACGATTTAACCAGTCAGTTATAAAACAATCTGTAGGCGAGTAAATATTAACAATCGTAAAAGAAAATTGTTGTATTTTTATATATACAGCTTAAACTTCAGTATTGTAACCCGGCATCTGCAGTTCTATGCATTTACTGGAAAATTTTTAGTTGACTCCAATTAAGAGGTCACCTCTTGTCTGTCTTGTCGATAAATAATCTTTTTGGAGATGTGGTTGGTTGGTTGGGGTTTAATGGCGCAAGAGCCATTTTTGGCTAAACTGCGCCAATCAAATGGTAAAATTCAACACAGTGGTACTAAAATTTTAAAAATCAGTGAAAAGGAAATTGTTTGAAATAATCCAGATGTAGAAAAGTAGAAAAACAAGTTAAAAGGACTAAATGCTCATAAAAAACCCAATGGTCTTTAAAAAAATTAAAAATATTTGGATGGTATTTCTCACCCACCAAGTCTTGCAAGGTTAGAGACGATGAATTAAAATGATACTCACGATGACATTTAAAAGCAGTACATTCAATTAAAATATGATTGATAGTAAAATCTGAATGACATGTAGGACACACAGGTGTCCTTTCGCCGAAAATGAGATGCTTATGCGTGAAGCGAGTATGCCCTATACGGAGGCGAGTCAATTTCACATCCAACTCTCGTATAGGGTGCACAGGCCACATATCAATAAAGGGCTTTACAAAATGCAACTTGTTTTTCATTTGCAGATCCCAATTGTTCTGCCAAGTAGTATAAAGATGGGAAACAAAAGACTTCTTGACATCACTGTAAGGAATGTCTTGTGATAGAAAAGAAGAAGCAAATTTAGCTATAGAACCGCTATTTCATTACCAGAAATGCCCACATGACTCGGAACCCAGCAGAAAATAATATTAAAACCTTTATTCCGAAGAAACTGTGAAACAGATAAAATTTCCAAACCAACTGGATGCATTTGAGTGTCATAATGAGAAAGAGTGTCTACATCACTCATGCTATCAGTATAAATAATAAAGTTGCGCTGGCTAGAAGGCGAAATTTTCTGGAGAGCACAGAAAATTGCCACTAACTCAGCAGTAAGAACAGAGCAACAATTATGCAGACGATAGCTCAGTGTATCAGATGGAGAAACTACACCACAACCAACATGTCCATTTGATTTCGAGCCGTCTGTAAAAATTGGTATGAAGGAAGAATACTGCTAGCGATGGTAGTGAAAAAGTTGTTGAAAAGTAACCGGAGCAGTTGAGGATTTGTCGAATCCCGAGAAGGGATTCAAATAAGAAAAATGTGGGATGTCCCAAGGCGGGAAACGGAAGAAATCGGAAGACTGGATGGTAACACTATTAAGGTCCGAGTCATGAAGAAGCATTTTGGCTCTCTCACAAAAGGGCAGAATATGAGAGGGACGAGCAGAATAGAGTCTGTGGAGACTAACAGGTAATGTTAATTGACGTATTGGATGCTTTGGCACAGATTGTGCTCTGAAAAAATACAAGGCGGAAATTTTTTGTCGCCTTAAATGAAGTGGTAGTTGGTGACAAATAACGTACAGGCTCTCCACTGGAGAGGTACGGAATGCTCCAGAGCAGATCCTTAAAGCAGAGTGGTGGATGGTATCTAATCGCCGCAAAACAGTAGTTCGGGCGGAACCATACACCATGCAACCATAATCAATGCGAGAAAGAACGACTGCCTGATATATACGTAGAAGGGAGGTTCGATCGGCACCCTAAGATGTTCTGGAGAGGACCTTTAGAATGTTCAAAGATCTCTCACACCTCTTCCGCAGATGCAAGATGTGCGGAAGGAAAGTGAGTTTACGATCGAAAATCACTCCCAAAAATCGTATGTCATCCACAAGAGGAATAGCAACATTCTGTACATGAATGACAGGATCAAGATGAACGTTCCGCTTCCGACAGAAGTGGACGCACCGACTCTTCTCAGGAGAAATAGTGTGTCCGTTGTTATTGCACCAAGCTACCAGCTTATTCACTGCATTTTGAAGTTGTCTTTCAATCAAGTTCATGTTACTGCCTTGGCACGAGATCTGCAGATCATCGACGTAAAGGTTTCCATGAACAGATGATTGCAAATGATGAAGAATCGGACTGAGATGAACGATAAAAAGTGTGACACTGAGGACGCTACCTTGAGGAACACCCTCAGCTTGAATAAAATGATTTGAATAAAAATTTCCAACACGAACTCGGAATGTTCGATAGGATAAAAAGTTCTTTAAAAAGATGGGTAAGTTTCCCCTAAAACCAAAATTAAAAAGTGTCGACAGTATGCCATAGCGCCATGCACGGTCGTATGCTTTTTCTATATCAAAGAATATAGAGACAAGGTGGTTTCTCCTAACAAACGCGTTGCGTATTTGGGTTTCCAGCAGAACGAGGTTGTCAAAAATAGACCGCCCTCTACGGAAACCACTCTGCAACGAGGAGATGCATCCTTGTTTCTCTAATTCAAAGACAAGACGGGCATTGACCATGCGTTCAAAAGTCTTGCATAGACAGCTCGTGAGAGCAATTGGCCTGTAGTGCAGAGGATTGGATGGATCTTTTCCAGGTTTTAAGATTGGAATCACAATAGATTCGTGCCATTGTGAAGGGTACTTCTGCTCAGTCCAAATTCTGTTAAATAAAAATAACAGGTGGGAAAGGGAAGTGGTATTCAAATGGCGAAGCATGTTATATGTGATTCCATCTGGACCGGGGCTGGTGTCATGCACCTGAGACAAGGCGGTTCTCAACTCAAACATCCTGAACTCAGAATTGTATGGAAGTGTACTGCGGGCAGTAAAACGCAAAGGTTTTCGTTCCGTGCGATTCTTAATTATCCTAAAGTTGGCGCTATAAGAATCATTTGCAGAAACTTGTGCGAATGCATGCCCGAGAGTATTGGCTATATCTAATGGGGCAGAATAAGTCATATTTCCCGTATTTAAAACAGGAATGGAATATTCATGATAGATCCCATTAGCAGCCTTGACTTTTTCCACAACTGCTTGCTAGAAATTGAGGATGTGATGGATGAAATGAAATTAATCCAAGATTCCCTCTGACTACGACGGCGTATGCGACGAGCAAGGGCTTTGGCACGCTTAAAAGCGACATGATTTTCTGTCGTCGGATACCTCCGAAAAATGTTCCACAGTTTCTTTTCCTCCCTGCGACTGTCGCGACAAGCTTCATTCCACCACGGTCTACGGAATTTCCTTAGCCGAGTGGAACTCCTGGGGATGGTATTGTTTGCGGCGTTTATGATACTGTCTACAATATTTTGTACTGCTTCGGTGATGTCCTCAGTACAAACCATGGACTCAGTGACATCTGCCAATTGCATGAAAGCAGACCAGTCTGCCCGCTGGAATAGATATCGTGGCGGATATTGAATCGCGCCACCACTATCAGCATAGGAGACAATTAGGGGAAAGTGGTCACTGTTATAAAGGTCCTTTCCAACAGTGAAATCCAGCAATGGCATTAGTGTAGGAGAACAGATGGCAAGATCGAGACTGTG
Organism: Araneus ventricosus; assembly: GCA_013235015.1. Classification (NCBI taxonomy): domain Eukaryota; kingdom Metazoa; phylum Arthropoda; class Arachnida; order Araneae; family Araneidae; genus Araneus; species Araneus ventricosus. The sequence goes on from BGPR01000062.1 coordinate 529,727, forward strand.
AAATGTGCGTGTGGGTTCATGGAAGTAAGTTTTCTCGTTATTATTGAGCAGACAGAGACAGTTATTAGAAATCAACTGTTCAATCTGTCGCCCACGAGTATTTGTAACATCCGAACCCCACAAAGCACTGTGCCCGTTGAAATCACCCAACAAAAGAAATGGTGTAGGAAGCTGTTCAATTAAATTGTCAAGGACATGATGACTAATAACATCATGAGGCGGTATGTAAACGGAGCAGACTGTAACTAACGTTCGAGCATGAACCTGAACAGCCACAGCCTGCAAAGAAGTGTGTAAAGTGAGAGGTGTGCTAGGATACAGGTTAGAGGTAAGGATGCAAACACCTCCAGAGTGGCGAGTTCCAGTGGCAGCATCCTTCCGAACACTATTATAGCCTCGTAATTTAAGAGCATTGGATGTCAAGAATGTTTCCTGCAGTCCAATACAAACAGGTTGCAAATTGTTAATCATTTCTTTAATGTCCTGTAATTTGGTCCGAATGCCGCGACAGTTCCAAGAGACGAAAGTACCCATCAAGAGAGTGTAGGAGTTTGAGAAGAAGGAACACGAGGTGAAGTTGCCGACACATCGCAGTTCATCTGCAAATCTTCATCCTCTTCGGATGGATGAAGTTGAAGGTCGGGGACGTGGGGCACGCCACCAAAAATTGGCGGCAAGTCCTTATGTCCCTGTCGGCGAGTCCCAAAGCGACCGAGTTTTTATGAGCAGACTTTTTTAATTTTGCAGGGAGATCCTTCTGAGAAAGTCCACGTTTTGCTTGTTTAAGCTTGTGCAACTTCTCAGATTTCGATCTAGCCTTGTTTTTCTGAGGATTTATAAAGCCCCAGGAGCACTTGTGACACTTATATCAGATTCAGAGTCTGAGGAGTTTCCTCGACTTGAATCAGAGGGTAAATTGACAGCATTGGCATTGTATGTTTTATTTTGATCAGTTTTGTTTTTGCTACTTTTATGCTGAGTTACTATGGGGGCAGATAAAAGAACTTTGGATGGCGATTTTAAAAATTTTGAGGCTGTGACAGGTTTTATTTGATTATCGTTAAGGGATTGAATTTTAGAGGATAGTTTAGTTTTTTTCTTATTTTTTACTATTTGAAATCCGGATGAATCTTGTGAATCAGGTGGAAGTGCAGTGGTTGGAGAGCTGGATTTAGGCAAGATATTTTTATTTTTAGTGTCAGATGAAGAGGCTATTGCAACAGGTTCAGGAGATTTTGAAGTGGAGGGAAAATTCGACATTGTTACTACATGGTTGCAGTGAGGACAGTGAGTGGTCTGGTAAACGGGATGGTTCTTGTTGACGACAGAAGCGTAGCTCTGACCTTCGATTGGTGTCCGAGCTTTGACTAGTCGCCGAGCTTCAGGGAAGGAGATGTTGTTTTTGAACTTAAGAGTGACAACCTCTTTCTCAAGTTCCCATTTAGGGCAGGAATGTGAGAAAGATGTGTGCTTACCCTGGCAATTAACACATTTTTCAACCGCAGTGCATCCAGTGCTTTCGTGACCAGCCACTGCACAACGGGCGCAAGTAAGTGTCCCGCGGCAGTTCGTTTTGGAGTGTCCAAAACGCTGGCACTTGAAACACCTTAATGGATTGGGAATATAAGGTCTTACAGAACAGCGAACGTATCCAGACTTTATGTATTCCAGCAATCTAGGTGTGTGGAATGTTAAAATGAAATGTTTTGTTGGTACAAGCTCACCGTTGCGGCGAATGTTAATTCTCCGAGCATCTTGAACCCCTTGACCACTCAATTCTTGTCTAATTTCCTCAATGGGGAGATTGAGGAGCCTTCCACAGGTAATAACACCTTTTGAGGTGTTGAGCGTCTCGTGTGGCCTTACAGAAACTGGTATTGTAGATAGATGGTGTAATTTAAGGATTTGTTGTGCTTGCTTGCGAGAAGCAACCTCAACAAGCAAGTCACCAGAACGCATTAGTTTTGTTGATGTAACAACGCCAACACTGCCAGTAATGGCTTTCTCCACGAGAAAAGGAGAAACATTACCAAAATCTTCGTCTGTCTCTGTGCTACGCTTTATGATGAAGAATGCATCGAAATTTTGAGTAGACTGCCCACTGAAGGGAGGTTTTTTTACAGGACCCATGCAAGGTTTAAAAAGTGATTCGGGTTCCGACGGCACCGCCCACCACGGAGCCCAACAAGGGAAGGTAGTTACCGGCTCTGAAAAATCTCAGCCTCGGCACTTGCCTTGGTGCTAGCCAGAACCTATACGCTCAGAGTCATCTCCAGGAACGCTGACCACCCTTAACGCCAAGCCCCAGAGAATGACCCTTTCGCTTGATCCCTAGCAGACTAACCAGACGGTTAGGATACCAGCCGAATTGATACACCGGGGACCAACAGTGCACCACCCGTCTAATGGGATGCCACGCACGGCCAACACGTGGGAGTAATTTGCTGTCCATGAGAAGCAGGAAGCAAACAGAGCGGCAACTGCTTCTCATGGAGAGCTCCCTCGCCTGCCCTCGAGGGAAAGAAGAAAATAGCAAAAAAACTCAAGTGGAGACAAAAACGGAAGGAGAAATAGACACTAAGGTACCTCGGGGTCGTGAATCCCGTCACATCTAGAGAAGATATGTCCCTGAGGGGTTTGGGGATGTGAAAATATCGGAGGATTTGAGAAAAGTTTCTTGAAGGGCAAAAAAATCAAATTTTGAGAAAAGCATCCGGTACCATTGTCTTTTATTCCGAATGCTTCAAGCATTCCATTGAATATTATTGACCTTGAAGGAGATAAAAAGGAACAACAAAAAGCAGCAAACAATGATGCTGAACACGAAAAGAGAAAAACAGGAATTAAATCTGCATTTACTGCTTAACAGAGGAAACAGTCTTTGAAGAGAAAGGGAAGAATTTTCTAATTATAACACTAGAGAAACTATAACAGTAGAAGAACTAAGTTCGAATTGTCTATCGATTCCAATTTTTGAAACTTCATATTTAGTTTTTTAGATTTTGAAGGTCTTTTCATTTTCATTTAAATTTTTATTCAATGCTTCTTCAGTGATATTTTTGATTTCTAAAGTAATGTACGAGAGATTCTTCATTATATGTTCGTTGTATTTGTCCATCGTTTGTAGGACTAATAATGCTTGCGAATTTATCATTTCCATGAATAGATAGATTTCTTTGTTGTAACATTTGTTGATTGAGAATTTCAGTCAATTCCTATTTGGTCACATCCCAGATAGCATGTACACTTGCAGCAAGTTTGATTTTTCTTAATACAGTAGAGTCTCCCTACAGCGAATTTCTCCCTATAACGAAATTTTTAATCGGAATGTTAAATAACGTTCAAAATATTCTCCATATAACGAAGTGGTTGTCTCCCTATAAAGAATTTTTTCAGAACTTTATTTTTTCGATTTTTGTCATTTTTGAAGAAAGTTGCTAATTTCTGTGCAAACAAATCGCTCACACGTGCCTGTTTCTGGAACCACTCGCATTGTTCATTCCACCGATAACACATAACAATAGAATGCTATGGTTAGGTTAGGTTATATTAACGTCCCGTTTTGAAGCAACACGAGGGCTATTTAAGGACGGACCTCGTAATTTTGAACCGCGGTCAGATGACGAGGACGACACCTGAGCTGGCACCCCCTCTCCAAGCTTCCGCGCCACACCAACGGGAGGACGTTTGGCCACTACGTATGATTTAGCGTGCAACAGGCCCCATACACGGCGGATCTTCAGTGGAATCGGGTTTCGAACCTGCGACCCTCCGGTCCCTAGGTCGAGACCTTACCACTAGGCCACCGCGGCCTCAATAGAATGCTATGTGAAGGGTAATGCAGTTGTGGGAACCTGTGTTTCTACAGAGGGAGCAACATTTCTACAGGTCAAGATTCCAAGAATCGGGGTGGAGTGGGGGTGAAAACAGCAAATGGATGTGACAATACGCATTTTATGTTTATCCGTACTAGTACATATTATTCTCTAAATTGGCGAATTGTCTTCACTTTTGAGCATTTTATTTATACGATAAAAATTAGTATAATTTTAACAAATTTATATTAAATATTACTTCATTTTTAATTGAAAGTCATAATTAAATATTTTTGAACTTATCGCACATACTAAAAGGTTTACAACATTTACTTAAATAACTGCAAAAATCTCTAATCTCCATATAACGAAATTTTCTCTATAGCGAATTTTTCTACTGGAACCAAGCGATTTCGTTATAGGGAGATTCCACTGTATTAGCTTGTCATGACAAATTGGATGTGGCAACTTTGCAGTAAACTTCCTGCAAAGTAACACAGAATAATCGAACAACCCACTTGCAAAACAAGTTTGCTGCAAAGTTGATACATCACACTTACACACCACGACCTGCAAACAGTTGTATATATCTGGTTTTGATCTTTGTCTCTGTTTTAAAAAACATCCGATTTTTAATAGTAGCATCTCCTAGACCGTCCTTCTTTTTATTAATTCAATAAATCAATGATAATTTGTAAAAAAACTAACTTTTTTATAAAAAAAAATCTGAAAAATGCTCCATCTTTTTACTGAATATAGAACTCGCACTTTAAAGAAAACAATATCGCCTTTTTCTTAACGTGGTCGTCTAAAAATTTTTTACGTCGACTTCCAACACTAGATGTCGCTGATCGCAACTCGGCGAAAGCGATTTGCCTACGTATCTTGTTACCCTGCATTGCCTTCTCAGAGTTGAAAAAACGTTGTACGCATGCGCTCTGACTGAATCTTGGAAAATTTTCTCTGTACATAACGTTGACGATATCATCACAGCGCATGCGTATTACTATGTAGTTGTAATCGTATATGGATAATTTCGTTTACGCGTGAATAAGCAAAGAGGGGTGGGTGGGTGATAAGCTCCTGTTACAAACCGTTAAACGTGTTTCCTTATCGCAAACAAAATGATAGTAGGATGTTTACGGCAGGTTCGGCTACTTTTTTTTCGTAAAAAGCCATTTTTAGAATTATATTTATCAAAATAAAATTTTTGAGACCGGAAGTCTGCAACTCGAACTGTGAAATATGCATTTTGAAAATTGAGTCTAATATATATATATATATATATATATATATTTGCTAAAATTTATTTAATTTTCGTTTTTTTAAGTTAACAAAATACACTGCAATTCAATTATCTATTTTAAATTTTACAATAGCCGTAATTATAATCATAAGATATAATTATTGAAGTAAAAATAAGTGATTTAAAATATTCTTACATATAAATTATCATTTTTCTTTCCTCAGGCAGTATGCTTGGACTTCAAATATTTTATATGCTTAATTTGTATGAACAATAAAATTAAAATATATACTTAACAAAAAAGAACAATATCAAGTTTCTAATGAGATTTTGTTGCTGAATTGAAGTTTTCATGACACAATGTGAAGATTTTTTTTATCGTAGTTAAATTTAATTTAATTTTTTTATACGTATATTATTTACTAACATAAAAAGAGTCGCAATTATGCCTTGAAAGAACCATGCTTTACAGAAAATACTTTAAAGAAAATTGGAAGTTCAAATCAATCCACATGTTGCCGGAATATAAAATGCAGAAACCTGGAAGGCACGCACGTTTCCTAGGCATTCTATTGAAACCCAAATGACAAAGCGGCAAAGTATGAAAGAAATCGTCCATTCGATTTTATAAGAAATAAAATTAAGTGCAAATCAAAATAAAATTATTTCCTTCCTTGATGTAACATGTAGGTTCACATTTTATTTTGTTTTCTTTACTGAAAAAGACAAAAACTTCAATATGTGTAACTTTCAATTTACTTTACGTATTTTGAATAAAAGATTTTTTATGGCATTTTTATTTTTTCAAAATAACATTTGTATTTTTGAGGAATGCACGTCTTGTAAATAATAGAGCCTTATGATCTTTTTCATACTTTGCCTAAATAGCATTTGTCATTCTATAGAATGGCTAGATATTATATACAATGCCTATGGAAAGTATATAATAATTATCATATTTCATTCTTTGCCTAAAAATGCCCGGCATTCTATAGAATGCCGGCGTTTCATACATTGTCAGTAAAACCTATAAGAAATAGAAGAGTGTCGTTTTCATTCTGGATTAGCATACATAATATATATAAAGAAACCCAATTCCACTGAAGGTCCGTCGTGTATGGGACCTGTTGCACGCTAAATCATACGTAGTGGCCAAACATCCTCCCGTTGGTGTGGCGTGGAAGTTTGGAGAGGGGGCGGTGCCAGCTCAGGTGTCGTCCTCGTCATCTGACCGTGGCTCAAAATTACGAGGTACATCCCAAAATAGCCCTCGTGTTGCTTCAAAACGGGACGTTAATATAACTGAACTAAACTAAACCTATCGAATTAAATATGATGCATAGATGATAGGCCAGGAAGGAGAGACGTGAATAATCTCTGATAAGTTAGAACCATGACTGTCTAAAATCCAAAATATTATTGTTTCATTTTTTTCCATCTAAAACGTATTTCTGTTCTGCATACTTCTCAAAATCTTGTAATATAAATGAGAGTAAAAAAAAAAGGACTTAAATATGCAACAATATTTAACTCTGACAAAAAAAATTAATTTACGACATAAAAGCAAATTAAATTCCAAATCATTTTAATGCTGTCTTTTCATTCAATTGAATTCCTTGAAAGTACAACCCGAAGCTGATAATTTTATTTTCATAGGATTCGCTAACAACGTGACACATATCTGAATTGATATCATTAAATATTATCAATAATGAAATAAGCAGAAACAGTTAAGAAACATATTTCAATTATATAATTAAATTCAGAATTATAAAAGAAAATTACGAACTGTTTTACTGCTACAATTTTCAGTAAAAGCATTTATAAAAAATTAAAATTAATATCCTTATTCCATTCTTTACTTGCAAGCCAACTTTTTTACTGTTTCGTTTACGAAGTATATAAGGAGAAAGTCTTGCAATCGTCAAAGCCCTCATTTTATGAAGCTGAAATTGAAAAATAGATTTTAAGAAGATGCATATGCTTCCAGTTCCCTAATAACTATTTGGTAAACAAGTAGACTAAACGTCAGCGCTTGCTAGTTGTAACAGAAAATAATGCTCTCATATTGCCATTCAGTGTTTACTTCTTTAACAATTCCAATATATTTTAGATTGTGTACCCGCCCTCTTAACTTCGATTATTTTTTAATAAAATTTTCGAATTTATAGACGACTAAAATTTTTATTAATTCACATCTGAGACACGAAATATTTGTTTAATCTTCCAACAGGTTTTTTTCGACTCTAATATTGATTTTTGCGTCATTGAAAAAAAAAGTGAAAATTCTTCCCTGACATAGATGATATTAAAAAATAAAATTAATGAAAATGTTAGGGCTTATAGGTGCTAATTTTTAGGAATTTTAGAAGGAAATCAATTGTAGAGATGATTTAAAATAGTCTCAAGGTGTTGAAATTTTTAAAATTCACTTTAAAGTTGAAAATTTAGTGAAAAAAGGACGTTTAAAATAATGTATAAGTATGGAAAATAATAAAATAACCTGTACCAAATGGGGTCATTTACCTGGCTTGGAATTAGACATAAAAAATCTAAAATCAGACATATAAAGAGCAAGTAAGACTTTACAGAACGGAATCCGAAGGCTCACTTAAACTAGACTGCATGTTTAAAAACAATTTATGGCTTTAAGGGTCCCAAACGGTTCTCTACGACCCCCAAAGAAAATACCCATTTGCCGTGCTCGAAATTTTGATATATCTCGCTCTACAAACCAAAACTGCACTACTATGCATTGGTGTGAAATGGAAGTTTGGAGAATTGCGTCACAGCTCAGGTGTTCTCGTCATCTGGTCAGCATTTAAAATTACGAGGTCCTTTCAAAAACCGCCCTCTTGCAGCTTAAAAACTTGACGTTAGTCTAATATAATACAACGCAATAATAGAGAGCAGACACAGACTAAGTTCGAAACTCCAACATTATTACATTCAGGGCCGTCTTAACAAATCTCAGCGCCCTGGGCTGGAGTTAATTGGAGCCCCATCAGAATCGTTACTACGAATTTGAACGCCTGAGGCCTTCAGGAAAAGAAAATAAAAAAATACCTACCTATAAAGAAAATACTTACCAAATAAAATAATTTGAGACCAAAAAGAGAGAGAGAAAAAAGTCACTTGTTCTCTCTGATTAACGCCTTAAAGTTCATATAATATAAATTTGAACTTTTTCATATTTAAAATTACAATCGAATAATTTCTAGTTCAGATCCCGTTGGTTTGGTGCAGAAGTTTGGAGATGGAGGTGCCAGCTCAGGTGTTGTCCTCGTTATCTGACCGCGGTTCAAAATGACCAGGTCCATCCCAAAATAGCCATCATGTTCCTTCAAAAAGGGACGTTAATATAACTAAACTAAACTAAATTTTGGTACAGAACTAAAATACTAAATAAAATCAGTGTAGTAAATTTGGCGCCTTTGGATCATTGTCGCCTCTGGGCTCTAGCCCAATAAGCCCATTGGATAAGACAGCCCTGATTACATTTACGTTCTTTTATCTTGTAATTTCGATTATTTCTTGTGAAAACTTCAGAAGCGATATTATCTAAATGATTTTCATTGATTCGAAATTTGCATGCAGTAACTTTTAGTTATGGATGTAAAAGTTGGTTCAAAACTTTAAAATGTAATAAAATTTTGTGATTCCAGAAATAATGGAGTTAGAATTTTTTTCTTCCTTTGGCGTACTGTGTACTACTCCAAAGGTTAAAGCATAAATGAAATTTCAAGCCTGTAGATGAAAAATTAAAAAAGTTATCCCATGTGCGGCATCCGGACAATACCGAATATTTCAACTAAAAAAAGAAAAAAAAAATCACACAAATTTCACTTTAAAATGGTTGTCAAAGGGTAATAAAATATTGTAGAAGCCTTTTAAATGGTAAAAAAGGATTAAAAACAAGAAATTACTTGAAAAACAAAATTCACCACCGAGCTTCATTTTGGGAAGGACGATGATTTTCTCGATTTTTTTTGGAAAAACTAAAAAAACTAAAATGATTCCATGCCAAAACGAAAAATTCTTGCAACGATTATATTTCTAAGAAAATCGAGAATCAAATTAAAAAAAACAGCATGCAGTTTCGTCAATTATTGAATTAATAGGAGCTGTTCAAAGTTGGTGTCCGGTATACGGATTCCAGGTCTGAAGGGGTTAAGACTTTACAGAAGGAAATCCGAAGTCTCACAGAAACGAGACTCAAGTGTTCGAAAGATTCTCCCCAACTCAACCTTAACCTCCGTGAACCCTCCTTAGACTGTGTATTTATATAAAACAATTTATGGCTTTCAGGGTCCCAAGCGGTTCTCTACCGACCCTCAAGAAATTAAAGCCATTTGCCTACCTCGAAATTTCTATATATGTCGCGCTACAAACCGAAACTGGACCACTATTCGTTGGTGTGGAGTGGAACTTTGGAGAATGGCGTGACAACTCATTTGTTCTCGTCATTGGTCAACATTCAAAATTACGAGGTATGTTCCAAAACTGCCTTCGTATAGCTTAAAACCTTGATGATAATCTAATATAAAGCAACGCTGTAACAGAGAGTAGACAAAGAGTAAATTGGAAATCTAGCATTGACGTTCCTTTATCTTGAAATTTCAACTATTTCTAGAGTCAATGCTTGCTAGTTATAGCAGAAAATAATATCCTCACGTTAGTGTGGAGTGGGAGTTTGGAGAATGGTACATTTAAAATGGAAAGATTAAAATTACGAAATCCGTTCCAAAACCGCCCTCGTGTCTTAAAAACTGGACGTCAATCTTATATGAAACAACAGTATAACACAGAGTAAATTAGAAACTCCAGTATTATTACGCTGATAATCGTTTATCTTGTAATTTCGATTATTTATGGTGACAACTTCAGAAAATATCTGAACGAATTTCATCGATTCATTGATGCCAAGTTTATATGCAGCAATAAAAAGTTTGAATAATATTTCACTACATTTTGACTCAAAATTTTAAAATGTAATCAAATTTTGAGATTCTAAAAGTATTGCGCTGAAATTACATAAATTCTGGAAATAATGATATCAAACAATTAAATGTAGAATTAAAATAAGCTCGGTTATGATGCTTTTCATAAAAATGTCATAGGTTTTCGCTTTTCTTTAAAAATATATAAATAGAGAGAGTATACTTATTCTATTCTCCTTTCAGTTTTGGTAGATTCATTCGAGTCCACAAAAAATAAGTGAAAATTAAATATTCGCATAATTGATGTATGTTTAACTTTTAAACACAGCACGAAATGACCCATATTAAAAATGAAATGTAAATATTTTTATTTTCTAGCAAATGAAAAAAATATTCTAGAAATGTTTACTGTATTTAAAAATATGGAGAATTTAAAAAATTGTATTTGTGTGTGTGTGTGATAATTTTAGTATGATTGTAATCGTTCTTTAAGTTCTATCAAATGTTTATTTGCATGGAGAAGAATTTTGTGTTTCTGTCGCTGTGTTTATTTGTAAGCACAATTCTTATTTCGATGATAAATATTTACTTTCTTTTTCTTTTGAGTTTAATACCCAAGGGTAAAGTTATCGTTTGACACTTTCAATAAATAGCGCGGTTTTTCTTTCATTATTGTATCGCAACATTGAACCAGCGGGAGTGGCCTCCCCTGAACTTTCTCGTATACTTTTCAAACATTTGTCATTTCCCTTCCCCTTGCGTCGATAAAAAGTTCGAACCAACTGTAACCCAGAATGCAATGACAATCAGAAGGTTTTTCATTGTAGATTATAGTGATAGTAAAATATTGAGATGAATAATCATATTCAAAAAGGTGCGTATGTATTAAAACTTCGCAATATTTTTTCTTTATGAAACTCTAGCAATGCGAGTTCCGCGTGCGGAGAAGAAAACAGGAGAATAGCTTGCGCATGCGCAGAGATTGCCTCCAGTACGCAAGTAAAACGAGACGCCCTAAATGTTTGCCTCCTTACAAATCTCGCCGCCAGAATTGGTTTTTGGCAAACTGCCAAGTTTTCGGAGTGTCCCTTCTTTGCACAGGCATTTCTACCACTACGCATGCGTATGGAGTTAAACAAGTATGCAATTATACAGACCGACAGACAGTCAGCCCGTTGACGGATTTGGCCCAAAATTTTATACGGACTTAAAATCATGACGATAAAACTGTGTACCAATTTTTATCCATCTAGCTATTCCAGTTTTGGAGTTATAGTGTTCACATGACTTCCCGTTGACGGATTTTGTCCAAAATTTGACAGAAACCTACAAATGATGTTTAAAGACCACATACCAAATTTCATCCCCGTAGCTCTAATAGTTTTCGAGCTATCGTGTTCACAGACAGACATAATTCCAAAATTGTGTTTTTCGGAATCAGGGAGGTCTAAAACGTGGAGATTCGTCAAAATCTCGAGTTCGAATTTTTTGACGATTACAATACTTTCTCTTTGTATACTTCGTATACGAGAAAGTAAAAAGGGATGTGATTATTAGTTTCAATCAAGAAAATAATTTATATAAGTAGCCACAAATGCTAGAATAACTATCAAAAATAATCTTCTATACATTATATTTAATCAAATCTTTACATCTTGTTTAAATCAATAAATTTATTATTGATGATAATTACAAGAGTATAGACAGCGGGGAGGGAGGGACTCTTCACGTTCTAAAGAGACCCAATCGTTGTATTCAAAGGTTATCCGCATAGGGTTGCCGAATTACTATACACACAGGACAAAATAACGGTTTTCAAAAAAATTAGACGTTTTTTCATTAAAAAGAATCTTTAACTGTTGAGAAACTATTATTAAAACTCTTCATGCATATTTATTTTCTTCAAAAATGAATAAAATTAGCTTTTATTACTATGAAAGATTCCAAGAGCATGTCTGACCGGCACTTTGGGCGCCATCTATCTTCACCGTTGAGTACTAAAAGAAATTAACGAAATTTAATGAATATTTTGGTTTTTTTTATTTTTTAAAAATATTAAGAGCATTTTGAGAATTTTGGAGTTTCACACATTACTTATAGTGATATGTCGGACCATTTTGACAAAATTCTAGACTTCAACAATACATATTAGCGGTACTGATATGATTTTGGTGATTTATAAGCTTTAGACGACCACCTTAATGTTGAAATTTTAACGTTCATAAACAAAATTAAACCTAAAAAACAGACAATGTTTGTTGAAAAATAATAACTTACTTTTTGTCCCATTTTAAGAGTAATTACTTTTGAACCCTAATTTCATAATTTATTCTACTAGCAAAACGTAGTTATTAGCGAAAATCGCTCTCTCTTTGACTTCAAATCATATTCTCAACTCAAAATTTAAAAAATTAATAAAATCAAGAAAACAGTTTAAAATAAATCGTATAGATGCACGATCTATTATCGCAATCTATCTTCTTTTCTCAGAGTCTAGCTGGCTGAGTGGTTAGGACGACAGGTTTAGGATGCGAGATGGCGGGGGTTCGAATCCGATGTTGTCTTCGTACTCTGTTTTTGCTATAGTTTGCAATGAGTTTGACGCGGCAAGCTTGCGACAAGTTTGACGCGGCAAGCTTGCGACAAGTTTGACGCGTGGTGACTAACTCGTTTGCGTTAACTTGTTTCAAGTTTGCACTCTTGCCTTGTCAATCTTGTTGCAAGCTTGCAGATTTGCAAAGCAAGATTGCTGCAAACTAAAATAGCTATTTGGGATAGTGAGTTTTATCATCAACATGATCATTATGAGATGTTAATGTAACAGATGAATATGATTTGTTTTTATCAATCTGCAATTTTCGTCGTGCATCGATAAAGGAGAGATGATTTAGACATTTAAATTTCAAGCATTTCCTCTCTTGTTCTCTTTTAGGACATTTAAGTTCGGTAGCCTTATGGGATCCTGTGCATAAAATACAGATCAGTATGGAAGAAGTGCAAGATTGAACATTATGTTGTTCCTCGCAATTTTCGCATATGGAGTCGTTTTTACATTTCGTAGTGGGATGAGAAAAAGAGAAACACTTGCGACATTGTCGAGGTTTATCTATAAATAAATAAGATTTCCTGTTGCGTGAGCCACAATTTAATGTGCTGCGGTAGATTAGTGCCATAAATTGTTACTAAAACATTCTCAGTAGCGATACTTTTTGATATATTAGATAAAAAACGTCGGGCCTCATGTATTTTGACATTATTTTCAGCTTCAAATTCGTCTGTAAGTTCTTGTAACGATGTTCCAAGAGGAAAGTTTCGTAATAAAAAGCGACTAGTAATTTGCTCGGATATTACTGAACAGACGGTTGGGATACCCATAATGGCCTGTATGTTTGCAATTTCTATCGCCGTTTCTAAGTACTCAGTAGAAATTAGTAACCGATTCTGTCTTGTAAACTGAATATGGTCGATAAATTGAATGTTTCTCAATTTTACAGTGAGATTATCTTTCAGTTGCTTTGGATATATTTGAGGTAAGTTACCTGAAGCTGCTTGAAAGAAAATATTAAATTTATGTGCACCATTTTGGGCAGCACAAATAATTTGGTCATGCAAGGTTAACTTTGAGCGAAATAAATTCTTAGAGTTGGTCATTCCTACATTTCAATGTTCTGGGGGGTATTAACAGTATCCATCTTGGACTAAACGACAGCAGGAATTAAAAATTCATAAGTACGCCAAATAAGTCGTAAGGTGAAAAACCGTACACTTTGTAGTTCAGAAAAAGTAAAACAGATTTTCTTACCTCTTTTGATGAATAAAAAAGATAAGAAGAGAAAAACAAAGTAATTGTAACAAACCAAAAAACCGATGCAGTGAAAAATCCACACAAATTTCTGCAGATTTCAAAAACGCCTCCTTCTACCCTTCCAAGATCGCGGCTGCATCTTATAATGCTGACGGCCTTATTCACCATCGATGGTTAAACCATGATCAGCGGTTAAAAGTGAATTTACACAAACAAGCGAATGCTGACCGAAATGATCAACTGGATGTATACCTTAACTGGCGAGTTGGCGATTTTGAGGGTAATTTTAAAAATCGCCAACAACGGAGAAATTGAGATACCATGCCAAAATAGCAACCCGCTAGGGTATACATTTGGCGACGCACTTTGGTCAGCTTTCGCATTATCATGGCAGAATCATCATTTAACCGCTGATCATGGTTTAACCAAGGATGGTGAATAAGGCCGTGAGTCTTCGGAAAGTAAAACGCCAAAAATAATAATCCGAAACTTCACGGAAGACGAAGCTTTGTCAAAAAAAAAAAAAAAAAAACCTTGATTGTTTTCACTAAGCAGACGACACTACTTGAGCCGCAGACGATTACATTCCAGCACGAATAATTTTCTAACAAAAATTCGTAAAACAAAAATAGTCATACATTTCTGAAGTAGAGACCTTGTCAATGCTCTTTGTAAATATATTAGATATCAAAAAATAATTTTTAACTGGATTGAAGAAGATTCATCTTTTTTCTACTTAATTTGAACCAATTTTACTCAGCTTATGGACGAGTTTTCTGTTTTGTTTGTTTACATTAAAACTTGGACTTCGGCTTTGGGGGGTTTATTTTGTTCCCCCGGGTGGGGTGGGGTTCCGTGGTTACGGGGCGAACCCCAACCCAACCGGGGGTACCAGAATAGACCCCTTGAAGATTCCCGGCCGTTAACAACGGAAAAAATGACATCTCCCAGCCCAACCGGGGGTACCAAAATAGACCCCTTAGACTTAGCATTGCATCGGAATTACGTTGTTACCGCATTTTAAAGTAAATAAGCAAAACAGAAAACTCGTTCATAACGTCACAAGAATTTGATGCTTCACAAAAATTCCATCTAGCATACGGCCTTATTCACCATTCATGGTTAAACTATGATCAGCGGTTAAATTGGAATTTACACGAACAAGCGAATGCTGACCGAAATGATCGGCTCGATGTATATCCTAAAGTAGGGTTTACACGCGAACAGTAAAACCGACAGTAGGATGTCGCTGTCAAGTTCGGACAGAGACTTGCCGTGGCCCGGTTAAAACTTTTATGCTTCTGCGCATGCGTCATCTCTTACTGTCGGTTTTCTACTGTTCGCGTGTAAACCCACCATAACTGGCGAGAAACTCGTTTTACTCGAGTGCTTAGGGTAATTTTAAAAATCGCCAACAAAAGAGAAATTGAGATACCATGCCAAAATAGCAACCTGCTAGGATATACATTTGGCGACGAATTTTGGTCAGCTTTCGCGTTATTATAGCAGAACCATCATTTAAACACTGATCATGGGTTAACCATGGATGGTGAATAAGGCCGATAATCTTTATTCGATAACCTTTTTATTTATACGTATGTAGAAATTCTACCTCAATGTAATTAAATGCATTTGTTGGCAACGAGAAATACTGATAACATGTGAGTGGAACGAGCCAATCAAGATTACACATGTGCTGCACAATTTAAAACAAAATAAACGATCCGGCCAGCTGTTTTCGTTTTTCTCGAGAGCTCAGTGCAGTTTGAACTTGTAAATAAATACTGATCGTTACGATAATCTAAGGGTTGATTGATAATGTGACTGTGGAGAATTGTTTAGTAAGTATTATACAAAATAATGATTTTGAAAATAACAAACTTTTATTAAAATTTATTTTCTTTTTGATATTATCTTTGTGTTGTGGAACTCATTTTCATGTCGTCTACTCTCAATACTATTTAAAAATAATCAATACATATTGAAGTAATATTCTGCTTCTTTTTTACATCGAGCATTTTAAAAACAAAGTGAAAAATATTTTGATTTAAAAAGAAAAAGGATGGTATCAAAATTATTTAAATATAAAATCGAAACTTCTGATTCTTTTTAAAAACAGGATTAATCAGACATTGAAAAATAATTCAAATTATGCATAATAATTCTTTTCACGACAAAAACAAACAAACCCAAACTTAACATTTATTAGCTTGCTGTAATTCATTATTTTTGCAGTAAATTACTTTCCTCTAATGCTGCTGGGACATAATTTTTGAGTGACAAAGTAAAAAAGAAAATCTTCCCTCTGTGTTTACATCTTGAGTATTTTTGAGAAAAAGTATGGAAAATTATCTAACTTTCATAATTATTTTTTTAAAAAATATTTCATTGTTTGAAGAGTATCTTCAATATACTTACTTTTTAGTATATTTTATTATTATACAGTTTCTAATCTGGAAAAAAGAATATTTTGTATTATCTGCTTTTGTCATTTTTAGCTGCTGCATCCAAACATTTTACAAAGTTATATATTTTAGCAAATGCCCTAGTTTTTTTGAATTTTTAAGATTTGGAAATTGTAATATGGTTTGAATAAAAAGTGAGAAATGATTGAAATTGATTAATGATTGCAATTTGTGTATTGATTCCATTTCTGGTATATACATCTTTGAAACAAAATATGTAAAATAATTATATCTTGTGATTTTATCTATTTTAATTTAAAAAAAATTTCGGTAAATGTGGAGTTTACGGTATACACCTGTTTCTCGCCAATTTTGCGTGACACAATTTCATTTGCTGTCACCAAATACTGTTTTGGATGTGCAGTGTGATTTTTATTGCTCACTTTTGCATGCGTTGCCTGAAAAGGAGAGATTGAGCATGCAATGCCTGCAGCATTTTAAGTGTGTACTGGGCAAATTTTTTAAACTTAAAAAAACATTATCAGCTTCACTTTCAGCAGTAGCGGAATACTCGTAGCTTCACTTATTCATTGAGAAATGAAACACACAAAATAGCATTCATGGTACTGAACTGATATTCAATCTGAAAAATTCCAAATGAAATTTTATTCAAATTCGAATGAATCGATCAATCGCATTGAAGAGTTGAACAAAACAGTCCAATCGAAACTTGGCACAATGTTGCCTGATAAGCAAAACACCGATGAAAAGATAAATTTCTGTGCATGCACACTTGTCACTCGTTAAAAACATCTAGACACATCCAAAACAAATGCTCTCTCATCACTGTTCCTGGCAGCAAAGAGTGGGCGATCCTATGAGAAGCGAAGTAAGTGTGTACTGTCAACTCCACATAAACCAAAATGTCTTTTGCTTCTTGAAATACTTGCGACCCCTTCAGTATTATGTGAAGCACCAGCATGATTTATTTTGGCCTTGTATTTATAGCAACATATAAAAATAGCTATTAATTAAGTACTAAATTTTGTTCAGGCAGGAAACAAGAAGGGCACTGTGTGCCTATGCTGTACAACAATTTGTAGAGGGTCTATCTAAAATGAGGTGTATACTATGTTAAATTTTCATTAATATACATGGTGTCCAAGAATTACTGGACACATTACAAAAAGATAACTAGGACTCGTAGCGTTGTCCTGATGCTTCGTATCACTAACATGGCTCCTAAAGTTTTGTTTCACAGCATTGTTTATTCTCAGGATCCGATATGATGGAGCTAGGTGTGGTCTAATGTGTATTGTATGAGAAAATTCATTCATGCCATTTAAACTCTAGAATTTAGTTCCTTGGATTTTTTCATGTGGGATCTTGTGAAAGATTATATGTATCGGATGCCTTGTGCTAATATGCAGGAACTGAAGCACCATATCACAGCTGCTATTCATTCGATAGCTTCTCAGATGCTTGCAAACACAGGCATGAAATTGAGTATTGCTTGGACATACAACATGCAACCAAGGGATCTCACATTGACATTTATTAACTTCTGTAGTTCTATAATAAGTTAGCAAAGATATTTTGTTTCTATATGTTCTAGTTTTTATATAATTTTTTAATGTCTCTAATAATTCTTGGACACCCTGTATTAAGGGAAGGATATCAAACAGAGCTCTTGTTCTAGACACTTAACAACCTAGTTTATTTCATGGTTATATCCTATGTATATATTAATTTTAGATTTTGAAATTAATGAATATAGAAATTGCAAAAATTTTAAATTGAGACAGTCTCTATTTTGGATTTTTTTTGTCATATTAGGCTTGTAATTAATGAATTTGAACCATTTGAATACCAACCAACCACCAATAAAATAAACATTCCTTTAATTAATATCAATTGTTTGTTTGTCCAGTTTTTCATTAACTCTGCTTATTTAAATTTTACTACCCTTATTACTGTATAATGCTGATAAATGTCTTTTTCATCTGTAGCTTAAAAAGTAGAAAACCAAATTCAAGAAGAATATCAAAATGGCTATTGAAGCTCTTAGGAGTATAGTTTCTGAAGCCAAAGCAATAATCTTGGATATAGAAGGCACTATAGCATCGATTGACTTCACAAGAGTAAGTTTTAAATTTCAAATCTGAAAGGATTACTGAAAAAAAATAATCAGTAAATTACATGCAATCCATGTTAGATTATATATCAGGGTTCGTACGCGTCCTTACAAGTCCTTAAAAGTCCTTACTTTTACATTTAGTCCTTAAAAGTCCTTACAAATCCTTATTTTTAAGCCCCATTTTAAAAAAGTCCTTGAATATCCTTACTTTTTACTCCGCCATTATTAAAAAATTTAAAATTTCACCTATTTATCGTTTTTCTAATTCCTCCTTCTCGGCGGCTCTAATCTCGGTCGACGTGGCTCTGGCAGAATCGGGTAGAGAGACTACACGGCTCGCGTTCTACGAATCCATATCCATTGCATACACTTTGGGAAATAAGGGAGGAGTTACAGATGGCCTTTATTGGTTCATGGTTCCATAGGAATGATTGTCAAAAGTGCTGTTACCATTTTTAGAACAGTATCAAAGTGATAAGACTTTACTTCCATTTTTTTGCCAGTGATGCTTTTAAAACTTGTTAATGATTGCATTCAACATTTCAAAATTTTGGAACCAGAGAATGAAAGAATTGAGAAACCTGAGACTTTATGCAAATTCAACTTCAGTGACCCAAACTTGTATAATGATAAAAGTTAAGTGTATTTAGGATTTGCTGCAGAGCAACTAATAAAAGAAAAGATAAAAAATAAGGAATTAGCAGACAAGGATGTTTTCACACTCAGACAGGATAGTTGGAAAAACATCATAACAATGATAAAACATTTCATGCAGAAATGTCCTGTGAATTACGCATTAGTAAGACCTGCGATTTGCATTGATCCACGAATATTATCTGGATATCCCGAAAAAGCACAGGAAAAAATGAAAAAGGTATTGATTGTATTGTCGCAAAATAAACGTATTTTGGGAAAAGATTGCGACGAAATTTTGTTACTCTATGCGGATTTTCTGTTGAATATTGTAAAGCCAAATTCTTTTCAATTTACTTCTTTCAATTCAAAGAGTGATTCCCTTGACAATTTTTTATAAACTTATTTTAGCAATAATCATTATGAAAAAGTTTGGAAGATTATTAAAATGGTATTAATACTGTCACATGGAAAATGAAGTTTTTCGGTGAACAAGGCCCTGGAAATAGAAAATTTAAATGATGCTTCATATATTTTCCAGCGTGTAAATCATGAATTTATTAAGCTGTCTGGCTATTTATGACTTAAAAATTACTAAAGAAATGAGGATGGCTGCCACCTCAGCTAGAACAAAATACATGCAGTATTTAGAAAGTGAAAGATCCAAAGAAAAGACTGAAACAAAACAACTGAAACGTATAGCTATAGAGAAGGAAATAGATTTTTTAAAACTAAAAAAATGTTTCTGCAAACGGACATGCACCAAACAAATGAGAAAGCAAATGATTTAGCTAATGAGGCTGAAAAGTCAAAAGACATAAATTTATTTATTCAATCGCATGAACTAAGAAAAACAATTTCTGAAAAAGAAATTAAAATAAATACCTTGGATGTAAAATTGAATGAAAAAGTTTGGAATTAAAAGAAATTTAATTTAACAGTTTCATGGGGTTTTTTCATCAATTTATTAACTCATATTTTTTTAGGAGTTTTTTTGTCGTGTTAAATTTGCAACGTATCTTCTACTTTTTATATTATAATTTATCATCTAATAGGTTGAATTTGCAAAAATGTGACATTTTATTTAAAAATGTGTGCAACAATTCGTTAAGTCTATTCAATTTAGAGGTCCTTATTTTTTTGGTTTTTTTAGTCCTTAAAAGTCCTTGATTTTCTTTTAAGGAAATGTGTACGAACCCTGTATATTTTACTGAGTGCTTTACTTAATCACATCTTTTTGATAGATACAGTGAAACCTGTACTAAACGGAATCTAAAGGGACCAGAAAAAATTTTTCTGTTTTAGACAGGATTCCGTTTCGTACAGGGTTTCATCAATATATTAGGTTTTCAAATATATATATTCATTATTTAAATTAAATAAATTGTAATTAAAAATATTATCTAATATTAACAAAATACCATAAAAATATAATATTGCAATAATTAAGTTTTAATAAGTGTCACATTTTAAAATTAAGATTTAGTTAATTTTTAAAATTACTGAACGTTACAAGAACTGTTGCAGATTTTATTCTATCACTTGCATTTGATGCTGATTTCATATTAGTTAGTAAAGATTGCATTAGAAATTTTCGATAATTTACTTTGGCACAATGAATAATTGCTTGATCCATAGGTTGAGTAACGCTGGTTGTATTTGGGGGGAAACCAAGCCAATTTTATGTTTGAAAGTTCTATGTGAGGGTGGCAAGTGGCATTATCTAAAAGCAGCAAAATATGCCTATTTCTTTTTTCATTTTTGCATTAAAGGTTTTTAACCATTCTTCCATCATTGCAGCAGTCATCCATGCCTTTTTGTTTGATTTCCATATTACAGGAAGTTTTTTTACGTCCAGATTTCTAAGCACCAAGGCTTTTGCAGCCTTGCCAATTACCAAAAATTTTTCGATTTTGCCAGTCATTAAAGGCACAAAAGAGCACTGTGAGACGTTCTTTTGATTGTTTACCGCCAGTACACTTTGCTTTTTTAATACATAAAGGTTTTGTTGGTAAGCCACGAAAAAAATCCCACTTTTATCGGCATTCACAATATTTTGAGGTTCATAGCCTTCACTGAGTTTTTCAATTTTTTTAATCCATGTATTTACAATCTCATCCAAAATGTCCCCAGCTTCGCCACAGACTGCTTTGAAAGATATCCCACAGCTTTTTCTGAAATTTTCAAGCCATCTATTTGATGCATGAAAATCAGGTTTTCCTAATTTTTCTGTAATATCTTTAATTTATTTTGCGCTCAAATTATCTTTCTCTTTCATTATTTCCATTTTAGTATCAATATCCAAAACATTCTTTTAATGCATTGCCATGACTAAAAAATATCATCCAATCCTGATCAGCACTTGGAACTAAATGACGATAAGCTAAACTGCAACGATGAGTCGGCACATTTAAAATGTGTGATATACATATCATTATATGAAAGAAAAACAAAAACGGTTTGCTCCACGGAATGTTTTTTTTTCTTTTTACCAAAGGAAAGAAAAAGAACTTTTAGAAATGGAGCGAATTTTTGTCCATAAGAACAGGTTTTCTAACAATGAAATATTGTGAATTGTTCTTAGAAATTCTTTCCATTTCCGCGTTAGACAGGTTCCGTTTTAAGGAGGGGGTGAACTATGGAACTCCCTATATTTTTTCCGCTTAGGACAGGATTCCCTTTCTTACAGTGTCAGTTTTAAACAGGTTTTACTGTATTATGATCAATGACTTTCAAGTTAACGGTGCACAGAAAGCTATGATCTGAAAATTACCTGTGAATAATTTAATATGTATCTGAGGGCTATGTAAAGGCTTCCTATCTGAGAAACTTTTGTCTTAAAGACAGAATTTGACAACATTTAACAGCATTTATTAGTATCTAAAACAAAAATCTGATTTTCAAATGGTCTAATTACTTTTAAATATATTAGCACCATATGATGACTATTTAACTGCATATAATGATAAACATGCATAGCTTTCTTATGTTGTAAAACTGACTTGTTACCAACTGTAATTGTTGTTAATAAGTTCTACAAGAATTTTTGTAGTGCCACACACATTGGAGTAAGATATATTTTAGAGAATAAGTGTGTGTATGGGGTGAATGGGTGGGAGAGAATAAAAACTGATAAGTTTTCTAATATTACATCCAAATGTAATCTTTTTATGTTCTAATATAAAAAAGAAATTTGTTTATTATAATGATTATAGATAAGGGGTAGTTTTTAAGGGTAACAGCATGGAAATTCCAATGCATTATTCTTCAGCTAGATAACCAATAGCTAAGTATAATTATTTGCTATTGCACTTAACATAATGGGGGTGCTAACAACAAAAGTAATATTGTACAACATTTATTTAGAAACTAAATATTTTTAGATGTGAAAGGTGAATAAAATCCATTGTATAGACATTTTAACTTGTATTATATATATGTAATGATTTGGCATTTTATTCATCTTTGGAATTAATTCTTTTTAATGCTGCTTGGTTTTTGTTCACTGCAACACACTTCTACTTTAACCTACAGAGTCACAAGATCTTCACATTTTTCTGGGGACTCCCCTTTTTCCATGATATTTATAGTTCAGATGTGTCCCAATTTGAATTTCTTTTCTTTGCTTAAAACATCGCCGGTGACTTGCGTGCTAAGTTTATCTCTACTTTCATCATGGTTTGGTTGTTTATAAAGTATCTTCAAATTACCTAAAATGAATTGAAGCATATCATTTAAAAATGATTAAGTGAAATAAACTGTTCTTCCTTTACCAACGATTACCATCTTATATTTTAAAAATTCCTCAACACCTTGCCTAACAGAATAATGCTACACACATATATATCTATATGTGTGAAAACACACATATATGCACACAAGAAAACTTGGAAAAATATTTTTTAAAAAGGAGGGAGATGTGTTTTCTGTGTAAGATACAGGGATCAGAAACAAAATCTGCATTGGGGAAGAATGAAAAATAGTGAAAAAAAGTTTAAAATTATGTATGAATTATAAATTGACATCCACACAGATTATAAACATTCTATCCTTAGGCTGATTCAATTCTTATAACCTTGAAAAGACTGAAAAGAAATCTTTAAAGAACCGACTTTATTACATTTGAATGTAATAATAAGTTCAGTAAAAAAATTAATATATTTGTTATATTGGTACAAGTTTTTAATATATGCTTTCTTCTGTCCAAATTTCAATTAAAATAATATCTTGCATACATTTATTATTGCTGTTCTTGTTGGCGCCTAAACAATAAGTCAGTAGTTATAGTGACATTCTAGTTCTAGTACATTCAAGGAAGTGCTCTGCATTTTATTTCATTCATCATTTAAATTATCATTGAATTTTTTTATAATTTATTTTCATTTGAATTAGTTTATAGATTCATGTCTCAACTGCATATGCAAGTGTTACACATTCTGTTTAATTTACTTGAAGATGAACTTTCTTTCACATTAGTTAAAATAGAGGTAAATTTGTTGTCTGGAAAAAAAATTTTATGTAGAAAATCTCGTGCATCACATGAGCTTTTAAACCATATTTATGATGTTGGTCAGCACCTGAAATATTATACTGTTCTTTGTTGGGTGATGTTGTGAATGAAATTATGCTGATTTCATCTATTTACCATCTTAAACTATAAGCTATAAAATGATGTAAAATTGAAATTTATGATTTGAAGTTTTTTCTTTGCCATTCAGTGAACAAATGAGATTTGATAGACTGGAGACAACAAACTAGAGCTTTTTTGATAACAGTTTGTAATGTAAAAACTTAAAAAAAATCTTTTCTCTGAATTAAGATGACAAAAAAAAAAAAAAAAAAAAAATTGTCAAAAGCAGAAATATCTATTTCTCCCTGTTTCTCTTAAATTTACTGTTCAGAAGAATAAAATTTTCAAAAGAAAATAATTTAAACCTTTCTAGACAAGTATTAAATTTTGATAAAATATTATCTCTATTTGTATTATTTCTTTGCAGTCATCCCTTTGGGGGTCATTTCTGTCAATTTGTCAAGCCTTTTAATGTGCAGACAGTCCTTTTTTCTGCATTTTGTTTATATTTTCTTTCAGAAGAGGTATTTTTTAGTTATATTGTGTTAGTGATCAATAGACTTTCTTCAGAATAGAGCAGATAACAGTTATTACTCTATCTAAATTTTGTAATTCAGTGCAGATGATGACATTCATTGACAGACTTCCGATTTATAGATGGGGACTTTTAGTAAAAAGTATACTTTAGTATTGTGTACTAAGTGTAGTGGCGAAGGCCAGTGGTGAATCTGG
Organism: Araneus ventricosus; assembly: GCA_013235015.1. Classification (NCBI taxonomy): domain Eukaryota; kingdom Metazoa; phylum Arthropoda; class Arachnida; order Araneae; family Araneidae; genus Araneus; species Araneus ventricosus. The sequence continues at coordinate 554,010 of BGPR01000062.1, forward strand.
GGGAGGGCTATGGGGCTGCATCCTCCCTAGCTAAGCCAGAATTCTAGATTTTATTTAAAATCATTACAATCGTTTGTTCTTAATTTCCCTTAAAAAAATAATAATAATAAAAACGTGACGACATTGCGTTTTGGCTTGGACGAAAATGTTCCTACTTTTCAAGTCATTCCACTTGTACTTGTAGCGTTGACGCGGTCGAAGACATTTTTTGGCTAGTTATTTCATCATATTTTTAAATTAAATTATCGAAAGTATTGTATCGTTCTTTATGATACTAATTGTCAGGTGAGTAAAGTCTGTAAACTTAAAGTGTTTTGGTTTACATAAGCCATGAGGTTTGACATTTGTCACGACGAAAAAAATGTTGTGACCTCAGCGCCCCCCCCCCAACCCAACCCAAATAGTGGATTCACCACTGGTAAAGACCTATAGTGCTGTCATTTGTAAATGAACTAGTTAAAGTTCAATTGGTAGCTCTTCCTTTATTGAGGACTTCTTATTGAGGATTACTTTTTCTTCTTTTATAAATAAATCAGAAGAAAAAAGGTGTACGTAATCAGAAGGTGTACAGAAATGCACGAAATTTCTTATTTTCATATTAGGATAAAAATAATATTTTATTTGAAGTGCAAACAAAAGATAAGCAATAAAATTCCCTTTAATTTCTCAATTTAAGAATATTAATTAGTTTTAGATTATAGGAATAGTCGCACGAAATTTGCCAACATTGTTGGTTTTGTTTTAATATCTTTTATTATTGAATATATAAAGATTTGGTAGTTAGTTTCTTTTCAGTTAAGGGGGGGGGATTAATTCTCTAAACTACAAAGTTACATAAGGCGGGAAATATATAATAACATACCGCATTCCCAAAACACTGTCCCAATTTTTTTAAAAAAGGCGTTTCCAATTAAAGCCACAATAAGCCTGAAGCAACGACACTTGGTGCTCTCTAACTGCAAATATCACAAAGAGATTTGTGACAATGTTAACGCAGGTATCAGGTTTGGATTTAGCCTTTGAACCGCTCCGTGCAAAAGTAAAAAATCATGCTCCTATGGATTTACAATGTAAGCATTCTAAAAAAAAAAAAAAATATGGTCTTTTTTTACATTTTTTAGAGAACGTCCAATAAAAAACAGCGTGACTCAATAATTGTCACAAATAATAACTTTCCACTTAAAATGCTTCATTAAAAAAAAAAAAAAAACTGTTAACATGAGTATAATTCCGATTAATGTTGTTTTTTTTACAGACTTTAAGTTCAGAGAATTCTCTAATTAATTCAGAAACGTCTAAACTGTTACTCAGTTCATACTCAGTTTCTAATATAGCGAGGTCTAACAATCTTGTTTGAGATATTGTGGTTCGCAAATAGTGCTTGATTATTTTTAGTTTGGAAAAACTAAGTTTCTCGGATGCAATACTTAATTGGAAGAGTTAGTAAAATTCTTAGAGCAATACTCAAGTTTGGAGCATAATTCATTTTTGTTATCAATTTCAAAACTTCCAAAAGTGGTAAATCTTTTTCCAATAGAGAACACACCACTGATATTTCATCGCAAAGTTCCAGGCTGTTTATATCCGATAATTCTCCATCTGTTAAAATAGTTTCTAAATCTTTGAAATTGAGTAAAATTACAGAAGAGCTAACATCTTTTAATTCATATATATGATATAAAAAACAGAAGTAACTGTTGTAATGCTGCAGCTGAGGAAATCTTGGCTGTAAAGAATTTATTGCAGTGTCAAGCAGACGATAAAAGAATCCAGTTTTGTATATTTCCTCTGCATCGATTATAGGCTCATCCTGATTTTTATCTGCATCTATTTCGGATACCATTTTTCCAGCATCGACAAGGATGGCATTAAAATGATTGTTTGATCTCAAACTCCTAAAAAGAGATTGGAACTTCCCTAAAGTTTTATTGCCAATGCCATATCGTAATTTTCCCCCTGCATGAGTTTACTAATGGGATTGACATGATTTAATACCTGATACCATATCACGACAGAACAAAGAAATTTGAATTGTTGTATTTGCGTGAGTAGCCTAGATGCTTCATCTCTTATTGAACTATCTATATAATTTGTTTTCGTTAAATACTAAGCAATTCATTATATATTTGTCTGATTTGATACCTCAGCGGCTTTATACAGGGTGTGTAGCGTCCTGAAAATTGCTTAAAAAGTTTTAAATTTGAAAACTATTTTTAAGCACCTTAAAAATGCTTAATTTTGAAAAAAAAAAAAAAAAAATTTATTAAAAGGTGCTTAATTTTGACGACAAATGCAAAAAAAAAACATTCTTTTTTTTTTGTTTCCCCAGACGTTGAATGCGATATCGAAAGCATAGTCATAAAGCCTTGTTTACCGGATGTATCTAGAAAGAAAACCGACGAAAGGGAAGAATTCGGGGAAGGAATCCTGGGTGAGATAGATCCGGGTGTCAACACATGTTAAAATAATGCTTATAGTCCAGTCAACGGAGGCCCAAAATGGGGATGAAAAAAACATTTAATCATATAGTTTTGAAAATTGCTTCACATGTTCGTGAGAGGCTCCTAATGAACATACTAAAAGTCCCCGGTCCTGGGGGAGGGGGAGCTCACGCCACCGTATTGAATTTCGACCTCCTTTTTCAGTTTTTCTTGAATATCTCCATAACTCTTTAGTTTTCAAATTACAATTGATTTAACAAATTAAAGAGCTTGAAATTCCTTATGAATACATGCTTTTATTTTTCTTCTAGCTTTTATAGTTTCTGAGATAATGGGTCTTAAAGTTTGCCGCCATCTTGGATTTCATCCCCCTTTTTAAATTTTTCTTGAATATTTCGAAAACTGTTCAATTTTCAAATCATATTTGCTTTAAAAAATTAAAGAGCGTACATTTCCCTACATATGCATGCTTTTATTTTTCTTCTAGCTTTAATAGTTTTTTAGATAACTTGTCTAAGTGGATGGATTTGTAACAAAATCTTAGTTGATAGTCCAGTCTTCGAAGGGTTGTGGAATTAAATTGCATAGTTTTGAAAATTAGTACACATGTTCGCGAGAGGCTTCTGTTGAACATACTAAAAGTCCCCGGTCTTGGGGGTGCAGCTCGCGCCGCCATCTTGGATTTCACCCCCTTTTTTAAAAGTTTTTCTTTAATGTCTCGAAAACTATTCAGTTTCCAAATTACAATCGATTTAACAAATTAAAGAATGTAAAATTCCCTACGAATACATGCATTTAATATTCTTCTACTTATAATAGTTTCTGAGATAATGGATCTCAAAGTTTGTCGCCATCTTCAATTTCATCCCCCTTTTTTCGTCTTTTCTGAATTTCTCAAAAACTATTCAATTTTCAATTGCATGTAATACAACAAATTAATGATCGTAAAATTTCCTACAAATACATGCTTTTAATTTTCTTTTAATTTTAATAGTTTCCGAGATATTTAAGAAAAACTTAAAAAGGGGGATGAAACCCAAAGATGGTAGCAAACTTTGAAGCCCATTATCTCGGCAACTATTAAAACTAGAACAAAAATAAAAGTACTCTTTAGTAGGGAATTTTACGTTCTTTGATTTGTTGTATCACGTGTGGTTTGAAAACTAAATTTTCGAGATATTCAAGAAAAACTGAGAAAAAAGGGATAAAATCGAAGATGGCGGCAAACTTTGAGACCCATTACCTCGGAAACTGTTAAAGATAGAAGAAACATAAAGGCATGCATTTGTAGGGAATTTTACGCTCATTAATTTGTTGATTACAACAAATTTGCAAATCGAATAGTTTTCGAGATATTAAAAAACACTTAAAAAAAGGGGTATGAAATCCAAAATGGCAGCAAACTTTCAGACCCATTAAAGCTAGAATAAAAACAAAAGCATAATTTTGTAGGGGATTTTACGCTCTTTAATTCGTTAAATCACTCTGGGCCAGGGAGTTTTGTTTGTTCATCAGATGTCTACCAATTTTCAAAACTATATGATTTAATGTTTTTTTTTTCAAACCCTTCATTGACTGGACTATTAATGACCCTTTTTTATGCTCCCTCTTCAACAATGGGTAGCACCGTATATTGAAATACTGGAATGATTATCCCAAGGAGAAATTAACTGGTAATTCGTTAATTTTAAGAAATGTTGAAAAAGGTAACAGATTTTTATTGTTAATTTTATAAAAATTGATTTAATTTTTGATAATGACAATTTGCATTATCATTTTTATTTTAATTTTTGATAATGACAATTTGCATTATCATTTTTATTTTTTTTGTAAAATCAAAAATAAATCCTCTATTTTACAATAGAAGACGTTGTGCAAATACAAAAATAAATATTAAAATTTTAAAAAATATATGTTTTTAAATTTTCAATAAAAACTATGCATTATTATAAAACAGAAATCATCATATGCTTAGAAAATACGTGGGTCGACGTATGTATGTACAAAGGTGCTTAATTTTTTTGGCTAAGGTCCTTAAAAATGCTTAAATTTTGCAGCAATTTCTCACTCCTGTTATAGCATCAGTTCGACTGAAGGTTTTAAGGTTAGTTGTTCAACGTGCTTTAAAAAATGGCACATCTAAAAGTCGATGAAGAAAATAAGTACAAGTTTTGGACAATATTAAAGAAGTTGGCTCATTCTAATGATGATTTGACCATAATATGATTTACCACCAGGTTAAGGGAGTGGCTACCAGATGGTATAAAAAAAAGCACGAGGGTTGACGTTTCTAATCTTTGCTTGCACCCCCGAATGTTCTCCTTTCATATTCGCCCCATTATCGTATCCTTGGCCTCTCATGTTTGCCAAAGGCAATCACAGGTTTTCTAGCTCTCGAAGTAAGACATCAAAAAGTTGTTAGCATGTTGATCTTTCAATCGGAAGAAAGCCCCCAAAATGTTTATGAATGTTGATGTTTTCTTGTTCAATCGACACATACCTTATAGCAAAGATCATTTGTACTGTTTTACTCAAGTCTGATGTGCAATCTAATATAATTAAACAATATTTTGATTTTTTCACTTCATCCAATATGTAACTTTTGACATTATGTGCAATTAGGTGAATGACCTCATTTTGAATGGTTTTACTCAAGTATGTGGTTTTGTATTGTTTGTTCAAAGCCCTCCTTACATGCTCCTCCATGACAGGATCAAATTCAACTAATAGTTGGACTAGCTTTAAAAGATTCCATTGTCATGTTCATACAAATTTTCTTTGCTACCTCTAAATGCCAAGCAGCATTCTCTTAAAGTTTTCCGGCTCTCCTGGGCCGCCTACATGCCAAATTTTCTACCTGTAGGTGCAGGGGTCTATGCGCTGTACCGCACAAAGACACACAGAAACACAGACTTTGCCTTTATATATACAGGGATGAGATTCTTCCGCTTTTTCGCGAATTTCCGCTTTTTTGTTATTTTGAAGAAATTCCGCTTTTTTATTTCTTTTTTCTCTCAAAACTCCGTTTTTTTTTAACCGCAAAAATTTGCTTTTTCTTCCGAAAATTCCGCTTTCACACAAAGAAAAGAAATCTTCCGTTTTCGAAAGAAAATTCTGGGAAAATATGCTCGACCAAAAATTTATAAAAATAAAAGAAATAAAACAGAAATCAATATGTGATACATTATTATAATTTATAAAGAGCTAATATACTTTACACAATTGCATGAAGCAAAAGAAATTATTTGTCCTTATTTTTATTTATTTTTTGAGCTAACTTTTATCAAAAGGCTATTAAATATAATTCTTCTCAGACTTCTGTTGGGTGTATGTTGAATCGCAGTGATGTACAGGTGGTAAATGTTTTAATGTCTAATTTTGTATTTTCTGATGCACCTGATGATGTGTTAAACTTGTTTGTTAACTTTTAATGTGAATGAGTTAATAATAATTTGATATTCTTTTTCTTATTTATACATACTGAATTATAAATAATTAAGTTATTAATTATTATAGTGTAATATTTTCAGCATATTGCGGATCCTGATGTTTTACTTCTTAAAACATCTTTCGCGTATAAATTATGGTACAAATGTTTTGCTCGCGTATGATTTCAGTCTTTCTGCTTTTTTGCCAATCTCATCCCTGTATATAGATTATTGGAATAGTGCCTTGAAAGTTTTGTGGTCTTTAATACATAAAATTAGATTGTTTTACTGTTTTTTAGAATTTTTTCAAAAAATTTTCTAATTATATCAGAAATTTTGTTGCGATTTTTTTTCTCATTTTGTTTTGGCAATTTTGCTTAACTCGAATTTTTTACTCCGTGCCTGGGCACGGACTAACGGAGTTTTTGTTCGGCCCTGCAGGTAGGTTTCATTTCTGGCTTACTCACTCTGGATTTAACTCGAATACGTATGCATTGAGTTGTTGCAATGTTTTTCCAGGGATGCCGATGTGTAAACATCTTGATATGAAAATAAAAAGGTTTTTTTAATGTAATTAGCAAACTTTCTGTTAAAAAGAATGTTGGGCATTGAATATCTTTAAGTAGCTTTATTAGATTCAATACTGAGGGAAAGTAATTGATTACTTAATCCATTAAAAATGAAAAACGGAGGACAACTTATAAAACAGATACAATCAGGGTCAGATTTCCCTTAGGACCAACCTAGCCCATGGCCTAGGACGCAGCTGTCAGGGGGCTCATATACAGTAGAAATAACAATGAAATATTTACTAATTTTTCAGTATTATTTTGAAAAGGTCATATAAAATGATGTTTTTGAAATTTATATTCGTTACAATAAATATATTAAACGATACATTTTTGTCTACTGTGGACCCATGGCTTCTTTGCAATTGATATAGATTTGATGAGATCTGTCCACTTGACCCTTCAAGCCTATTCACTGACAAAAGTGCGAACGAAGATCCAATAGGCATAGTCAGAAGATTTCAAGAAATTCGATGGAGTATTTTTGCAGGTGTTAATGTTATGTTATTACATAAGTAGTGTAATTTTGAATAAAAAATTTGATGTTTCGAAGATTTTAAAGATTGTATTAAGTTTATTAAAAATAAACTTGTATATTAAACTGAAAATTATATATTAACTTTTTTGAGAGGGGGCGCAGGATATGCTTCGGCCTAGGATGTAGAAATGTGTAAATCCGGCCCTAAATACAATTTGTCATTTGATATTCATTTTTAAAGTTTGTGAAAAAATATTCATATCGCCGTAGTACTGACAGATATCAGTAAAACGGAAGTAAAATAAACAATAGAGAAGAAGACTGTCGTCGGATCTTATTGACAAATGCATTTTTAGACCGTATTTGATAGAAAAACTAAGTTTTCATTATCTTTCGTACTCTGTCACTTCAACAGCATAAACATATTTTGAATTTCAGTCATACTAGGCCACAAAAACAATATATTATCGTAATACTATAGCTTGAGAATAATGCAATCCAGCATTTTTTTGTAACAAATTTTGGACCTTTTCTATTGCCTGGTCTAAGTTATCAACTTCTAAAGCAGAGGTTTCCAACCTTTATTCCCTCGCATACCCCTTGGTTAATCTTTATATTTTCGCGTACCCCTACTGTCATATCCCCCCGCCAACCATCCGTCTACCCAAAGAAGTTTTTATCATGTTATAGGCTTATGTTAGCTTATGAGTCAAATGACTCGAATTAATAACATTTGCTGGACTTATTTTTGATTTTGCATTACAACGCCAAAACAAATGAAATAAGTATTGTAATAATTTCGCATTAACTTATAAGGATGGCGAAAAGTAACACTCTGTAACAATCAATTTTTCAAATGGTATAGTTTGTTCCGTATTGTGTCGCGCTCGCCAACTTTGGCGACGGAACTCTCCGCCAACTTGCAACCTTTTGTAACCTCTCGTGTAGAGAGCGCCATTACGCTAACGCACGTTGAGAATAAAGCAATTCGAAACGCAAACAGTCCGCTTTTCTATTTCTACCAAAACGCCACTCAACATATTGGTCCGCCTCACGGAGGTAACGATCAGTTCACCTATGGATTCAACGCTATACGCTATCTTTATATTTTTATAAAGAACTTATTCACCCTGTGGATACGCCAAGTTTCGTTTAATCATGACAAGCGAAACAGAAATAACTGCATTAAACCGCAAACGCGGCAACATCAAAAGCCAAATTACAAAATTGGCCAACGCTCTTGTGGACAAGACTGAACATTCCATCCCAAAACTACAAGCTCAATTGGACATAGTGTCAAGATTACAAGAGAAATTTGAACTACTGAAGAACGATTATTATAAAATTACCAACACAACTGAATTCGCTGATGTAGAGTCTTCACTTGATTCAGTGGAGGACGATCTTCTTAACCCTCTGACTGCTTATCCCGCGATTTCCGCGGGTAGGAAGAAAGTCTATTTTCTGCTGCATCCTGCGATTTTCGCAAGCTAATCTGTCCACTAAGTACCAGCAAAGTATTGAATCATATTATACTGATAAAGATTTGCATATAAATAGCCATTAGGTTGATTCAACGGTATTTGAACATGTTTGTAAACGTTGCATCTAAATAGTGATTTAAAATAATTACGCAGTCAGAGGGTTAATTTAGAGGTAAGTTTGAAAACCTCTATAAATCAGTTAAAATGTAATGTACAATCTGTGTCATTGTCCAACCAGTCTAAAGGAGCTCCAATAAAACTCCCAAAAATTCCTCTTCCGACTTTTTGCGGGAGATTTGAGGAATGGAATTTATTTAAAACGCAATTTAACGATCTCATAAATGAAAATTCTCAGCTTTCTGATAATGAAAAGCTCCATTATTTACGCGGTTCTTTGAAAGGGGAAGCTAAAATAATTGAAACTGCCGATGATGATTTTTCTTCGCTATTTAAAGCTCTTGAACAAAGGTACGAAAACAAAAGAGTTATTGTAGACTGTCATATCAAAAATATACTCAATTTGCAGGTTATGAAACGCGAATCTTCTGAAGATTTACGCATCCTATTAGATAATGTTAAGAAAAATCTTAGATCGCTAAAAATCTTAGACTTCGAAAGAGATAAATTGTCAAACGCTTTATTATTAAATGTGGTTCTGGATAAACTAGATCGAGAAACAAGAAAACAATTCGAATTAACATTAAAAGATAATGAAGTACCCGATTTTGATGCGTGTTTGGAATTTCTAGAAAGAAGATACCAAATCTTATGCAGTATTCATAACAACAATACTACGAAATCAAATTCTGAGCGATCAAAGTCCTTTTATATTAAATCTAATAAACCAAAAAAGTGTGGTGCTTGCAATAATCAAACTACTCATTCATTGTATCAATGCGATAAATTCAAGGCCATGAAATTGTCAGATAGAACTGAGTTGGTAAAAAGACTTCGAGCTTGCTTGAACTGTCTGAGTGAATTTCATGTTATTTCCGCCTGCAATTCTAAAAGATCTTGTTTTGTCTGCAAGAAAAAACATCATACATTGCTTCATAAATATTCAACGCCTACAACTGATCCCAATGTTTTCCCCTCTTCAGAGCCCCCAGTCGCTTCGCCGGCAGATATGTGTTCGGTACAGGAAGTCGTAAATAACTCGGAATCGAATTCTTTTTTGGAACATTCTCGCGCTTCATTCCATACAAATGGAAATTGTAAGAGTGTTTTAATTAATTCAGCGATAATTTACGTCAAAGATTCCCAAGGAATTAGAAGACCTTTGCGTGCAATTTTGGATTGTGCATCAGAATCATCTTTCATAAGCTCAAACGCAGCTAACGTTCTTGGTTTAAAGAAACAAAAAGTAAATATTCCAATCTGTGGCTTGAATGACGCATCGATTAATATAAACAGAAGGATTTCCGCTCAAATCTCAAATGCAAAGAATGATTCACAATGGGATATAGATTTTTTGCTCGTTCCAAAAATTAGTTATCTCTCTCCTTCTAAGAAAATTAATGTAGAACACTGGAATATTCCTAATAATGTACAGCTAGCCGATCCAACTTTTTTTATTCCTCAAAAGGTTGATCTTCTGTTAGGCGCAGAATTATTCTTCGCGTTCTTAGAAAAAGATAAAATTAAAATTGGGAATAACTTGTTTTTGCAATCGAGCTGTTTCGGATATCTAGTTTCGGGCAACATTTCAGACAATAATTTGGATATTTCTACAAAATATTGTTTTTTGACTAAAAACTTAGAAGCTTTAAATAAAACGCTTACTAATTTCTGGGAAATTGAAGATGTCGATTATCAAAAAACTTGCAATAGTGAAGAATTAAATTATTGCAACGAACATTTCGCAAAAACGCATTTTAGGAAAGCAGATGGCAAATATGTTGTTTCTATGCCATTGAAACCAGAATTCCCTGCAACCATGTTGGGGAACTCTAAGGTGATTGCATCTAAAAGATTAGATCAGCTATGGACACGCTTAGAACGCGATCCTACTATGAAAGCGCTGTACTCAGATTTTCTAAATGAGTACGAATCCTTGCATCACATGGAAGAAGTGAAGGAAGATGCCGATTTAGATGCAGGGTATTATCTCCCTCATCACGGCATTTTACGACCAGATAACAAAACGACTAAGTTACGAGTCGTATTCAACGCTAGCTCTAAAACTAGTAGTGGTTATTCCTTGAATGATTTATTGTACAAGGGAGGTGTGCTTCAGGAAGACCTATTCTCGATTCTAATTAGATTCCGCAAGCACATTTATGCCTTCACCGCCGACATAAAGCAGATGTTCAGAATGATTGAGTTAAATGAATCTCAGACTAGGCTTCAAAAAATCTTGTGGAAAAACAGCAAGTCATCTCCTACTAAAGTTTATGAATTACGAACCGTCACATACGGGACGGCAAGTGCTCCATATTTGGCAACGAAAGTTTTACAACAACTCGCTTTGGATGAAGAAAAGAACTTTCCATTGGCTTCCAAGGTCTTACTTCAAGATTTTTATATGGATGATTGCCTCTCAGGCTCATCCGAATTTACAGAATTTGAGACTATCCAGTCAGAATTAAGGCAACTTCTTCAAAGAGGAGGAATGACGCTACATAAGTGGTGTTCAAGCTATTCTCCAACCACTGCGCAAGAATTTCCACTTGACAGAAATTCCGAAGAAATACAGGTAAAGACTCTGGGCATGATTTGGAACAGTGTAAGTGATACCTTTACTTATAAAGCCAACGTGAACATTAATCACAGCTATACGAAACGAGACGTCTTGTCTCAGATTGCACGAATTTATGATCCAGTTGGACTTCTTGGTCCTGTCATCTCCAAGGCTAAGATTTTTATGCAGCAACTCTGGTTGTTAAAATTAGACTGGTATGAAATACTTCCTCCAGACATTTCGCAACAATGGGAGAACTTTATTAAGACACTGCCTGACTTGGAGAAAATCAAGATACCCAGATGCTTTCTTGAGACCAATGCAATCCGTGTAATACTTCACGGTTTCGCTGATGCTTCTTCGAAAGGCTATGGGGCTGTTATTTATTTTCAAATAGTGCCCACCAACGAGGAATCAAACTGCCGACTTCTTTGCAGCAAGTCACGAGTCGCACCAACGAAGATCATGACGATACCGAGGCTCGAACTGAGCGCATGTCTTCTTCTGTCGAAGCTTACTCACAAAGTCATATCAGCTCTAAAATGCAGATAGAGTCCGTTCAATTGTGGTCGGATTCTACAATCGCTCTCGCGTGGATTAATACCCCTCCAAACCTTCTTAAGACCTTCGTCAGTAATCGTGTGTCCCAGATCCAGCAGTTAACCAAGGATTTCCAGTGGAAGCATATCCCATCAGAGTGCAACCCTGCCGATCTCATTTCCCGTGGACTGGATGTAAAGGCACTTGCAGCTAACGACTTGTGGTGGAAAGGTCCAGATTTGGAGAATTTAACTGCATCTACTCCCGACAGCTTACCGGTTTCCAGTTTTGTGACAGATGAATGCTATTCCTGAACCTGACGTTACTGACAAGAAAGACAACCTTCTTAATAAATGGCAGAAAACGCAGAAATATGTACAAATAATATGGAAACGCTGGCAAAACAGCTATTTAAGTAATTTACAACAGCGCACGAAATGGTTATTTAAACAGCCTAGTGTTATTCCTGGTATGATGGTTCTTATTAAAGACCCTCAACTCCCTAACTGTAGTTGGGCAATAGGTAGGATTATTAAGTCGATTCCAGGCCCTGATGGAAACATAATAGTGGACGTACGCACGTCCAAGGGTAGCTACAGGAGACCACTATCAAAAATTGGTATTTTACCAATAAAGGACAATCTCTTGCAAAATAACTAATTGTTTCAAATGTCAATTGTATTTCCCTTTTTGTATGTGTATTCTCAAACAACTGTAACTTTGTAATTAATTAATTTTTCTTGTGTTTATTTGTATAATGTTATTTTCTATTTGAAATATGTAAAATATTTCAACGCCGCGCGGGATGTTCCGTATTGTGTCGCGCTCGCCAACTTTGGCGACGGAACTCTCCGCCAACTTGCAACCTTTTGTAACCTCTCGTGTAGAGAGCGCCATTACGCTAACACACGTTGAGAATAAAGCAATTCGAAACGCAAACAGTCCGCTTTTCTATTTCTACCAAAACGCCACTCAACATAGTTATTAAATAGCAAGTATTAACTTGGGAAACAAAATTCTGTAACTTATTTAATTCCTTATGTTTTCCTGTTTCCACCATTACCAACTTTGATGTCGCGTACCCCCTACTAGTCCTTCACGTACTCCCAGGAGTACGCGTACCACAGGTTGGGAACCTCTGTTCTAAAGCAATGGTAGTTGAACGAAAAGAAATGCTATTTAATTCAAGTACTTACTTCGTTTGTAATTAAAATCTCCGAGCTTTAAGTAATTTTTTTTTTATTCTGTGAAACTAGAAATCTTTTGAGTTACTCGCGATTATAATAATGATTTTTTGAAGAAATATTTTGTACAATTATCACTGAAAGAACCTTGAAGATTTTAATTAGACATAGTATGCTTTTTTGTTTAACTCATTAATCCCCAAAATACAATTTTCTATACTAATATTACATGTCGTGAAATCAGCTAGAAAATTACTAAAAAAACTCTGCTTGAAAAATTTGTTTTATGTAAAAAAAAAAATTGAAACGTCCCTAAAAAGGACGCTAGGCTACAGAGGGTATAATGCTTTTCTTCCAAAACGACTTTGAACATGCGACTGTATTTTGTTAAATTGAGTACATTTTTAAGTGAAACATTTTAAATAATGAAAAAATATTCGAGATAAATGTAATATGTTAATTTTCCTTTTGAAGTATGGAGTACCACAAAACATTTGTCATGCAGACCTATCATACACTTGCTGCATTTACAGTACACTTTTTTGCCGCAATGCGCATATCGCACCTGAGTTTCATTAATAATAATATAGTGTTTCTCCTAATCATATCTGTAATTATCAGGAACTCTTGATTTTGATGTATTTGGTTTCCCTAAAGATGTCCATGACTGCAGTTTATCCACATCATATTTTTGAAAGTACGTCAAAATTGTCTATCTACGGATTTGAAGTTGATGGATTTTTTTTTAATGATGTATAAACACGATATAAGTGTCATTTTGCATAGCAGCCACCATAACAAAAAAGCGACAAAAACCACTTTTTCTTATGTATAGAATAGCGATAATTGTTGGCGCCTTTCAACTGTGAATTGGCATTTTGGCGATAATGGTTGCCAGAATATGTGAGCGTGCTAATGCGCACTTTACTACGTTCTTACTTTTTTTTCCCCTCAAAAAACATGTATATAGTTTGTGTGTGTGTGATCGTCGAAATAAATGTTGTGTTCGTGAACAAGAGTTCTTCTTTACATTTTTAATTAAACGGACATTACATTATACGCATTCTACTCCACTGCTCTCCGTGAGTTCAGACGGAAACATTGGTCCGACTCACCGGAGTTAAATCATACGTTTTCTATGGATATAGCATTCTTTGTTAAGAAGTAATTTCATCTTCGTTTTGAAGCAGCCCTTGTTCGATGGACTTGCGTCAGTTCACACTACTAACATTCCTTTCGATTAAAGCGATTCCTTTGAAAAGGAATAAAGTATTTCGTAACGAAGGAATCAATTGCGTTTCGACATGACTATAACGGAATAATCGTAAGCAAAAGGCTTACAAAAATAAGCTGAAGAAAATCGAGCAATTCGTTAATTCTTTCGAAGCTATAGACAAAATTAAGGATTATATCAAGTTAAAATCCAAATTGAACAGTGTAAAGGATATATTTAAAGAACTGGATAACCTCCAAAAGGAATATTGTGCTCTTCCTGATAAGGTCGACTTGAAAAATGCCTTGGATATTCTAAGCGATATGGAATAAGATGCAGAAAAATTCAAGGTAAGCATCCTTGTTTTTTTATCGAAATATGAAAAACGGGAAAAAGAAACTGCTAACTTAGCTCCAAAGAGTCATATAAAATTTGCCAGATCTTCCGTTACCCACGTTTAGTGGAAAGTTCCAAGAATTCAAAAATTTTAAAGCACAATTTATGAGTGTTATCGGAAATAATGATTCTTTAAATGAATCTCAAAACTTGTTTATCTAAGAAGTGCTCTTAAAAATGACGCGGCCTTAATACAAAGTGAGCAAGATAACTTTGATTCCCTTCTAAAGGCATTGGAAAATATGTATGAAAATAAAAGAGCCTTGGTTGACATACATATCGCCGAAATACTTTCGATTAATAAATTGCATAATGAAAATCCCACTCAAATTAGATCACTAATCGATACTGTTCGGAATCATTTGCGATCTTTGAAAAATCTAAAATTAGAATCAAATTCCTTGTCAGATGCAATTATATTACATATATTGAATAATGGAATCTCAAAGATTGTTCCAATTAAGTTTGACAACCACCCAGGTACCTAGCTTACGAGACTTTCTTTCGTTTTTGGACTTAAGATTCATTCAACTAGAATCAGCCATTAAATCAGATTTCGCCTCAAAAAGTATTCCGATAAAAAATAAACGCCCTTCCGGTGTAAATAATTCTCGCTGGAAATCCTTTTTGACTAAAAATAAAAATAAAACATCGGTTGCCGTTGAATCCAATTCTATTCAAGGGGTCAGAAAGCATGCGCCATCTGTAACCAATTCAAGAAACATTCTGTGTATAATTGTGAGATGTTTTTAAATCATTCCCCTTCGGAGAGATATGAACTTTGTAAGAAGCACAACATTTGTACAAATTGCCTGAACTTTCATACATCTAAATCGTGTTTTTCTAAATCTCTTGATCAGATTTGCAGTTCATTCCATAATACTAAATTGCATGGAGACAAAACAGATGTTTCAATTCCGTCGACGGCAGAAAGATTTATTGATACTGCTGCCAAGGTCAACTCCAAGTAGTGATTCGCTTTGCATTCAGCGGATAATAAGAGTTCAAAGCCAATGAAATACTTATGTAAATGGAATGCCAGTTAGAATAATATTAGACAGTGCTTCGGAAGTGAACTTTATTACTAGCGATTGTGCAATGAGTTTGGGTTTAAAACGAAATCGGATACGTTCTTCTGTTTCGGGCATTAATGGGCTCACGCAAGATATAAAATATAAAACAAATGCTATTATTTCAAATAAAGATGATTTATTCAATGAAAGCTTAAAGTTTATAGTTGTTCCTAAAATATCACCAGTCACTCCGTCTTGTAATTTAGACATATCAAGGCGTTTTCTGCTAAAGCATATTAAATTAGCAGATCCATCATTTCATAAGCCAGCTAAGATTTTAGTGCTCTTGGGTGCACAAGTGTTCCTTAAAATTATTAAGGCAGATCAAGTCGAAATAAATGATTCAATCGCTCTGCAAAATTCGGTCTTTAATTACATAGTTACTGGAGGTCTACCGAGAGCTGATAATAAACTGCATTGTTTTCTTCTTTCCGAGCAGGAAGGGTTAAAAAATTTAATTTCTAAATTTTGGCAATTAGAATCGATCGAAGATGAATCTTTTAATTTAAATTCACTAACCAAGTTTTGTGAAGATAATTTCGTCAATAATCATCGGAGAGATCAAACGGGACATTATATTGTCCAAATGGCATTTTTAAAAGAACCTAGCTGTCTCGGCGAATCTAAGCAAACGGCTATTCGTCGATTAAATTCGTTATGGCGAAAATTAGAAGCCAATCCAAATCTTCAGCAGTTGTATCGAAATTTTATTCATTACTATTTAAATATAGGACACATGGAGCAAGTGTTCGAAGTATCAGAACTGACAGTTGCATATTACATGCCGCATCATGGTGTTTTAAGACCCGATTCCAAACCCACACCGCTTAGGACTGTTTTCGATGCGTCCTGTGCTACTTCGACTGGCGAGTCGTTGAACTCTATTTTAGCTAATGGAGAAGTCATTCAGGACAAGTTATTTGCGATATTATTGAGATTCAGAAAAAAATAGAATCTGTTGATTTCAGATTTTCAAAAAATGTTTCGTATGATATTCATAGATAAATCTCAAAGAGATCTATTGCGAATCGTTTGGAAAGAGCATTATTGACTCTATCAAAACGTATAAAAGGAATAGGATTGTGTACGGCACAACATGTGCTCCCTATCTTGCACAACGAATGCTTAAGCAATTAGTAATGGATGATGGACACAATTATCCATTGGCTGCCTCAGCTGTGAATAGTGACATGTATATGGATGACCTAATTAGTAGCGCTGCAGACATCTATTCTGCTAAACAGCTTAAGGAACAACTTATCGTCCTTTTCAGAGGAGGAGGCATGCAGTTGCATAAATGGTCCTCCAATTGCATAGAATTTCTCGCAAATTCGGAAGTTTCTGATGGAGATGTTTCTCTTGCAATTCCTCATCAAACAAAGGCCCCAGGACTTTTGTGGAGACCTCAAAAGGACTCTTTAGAATTTTCGGTGTCTGCTAATGTAGACCTGTGAATCGTGTAAAATTACAAAAAGAGCAGTCCTCTCGACCACTACTAGGATTTTCGATCCTTTAGGTCTGATTTCGCCTGTAGTTACGAAAGCGAAACTTGTAATGCAAGAATTATGGAGGTTAAAGTTGGACTGGAATGATGCCTTGCCAATACAATTGGAATCAGAATGGAAGCTATTTGTTACGTTTTTGTCAACTATCAAAACTGAACATTCCACGATATATTCTGTTTGACTATGCTCTGAAAATAGAACTGCACGGCTTCGCACATGCTTCTGAAAAAGCATATGGTGCTGCAATATATATAAAGTGTCTCAATAACTCAGCCGAAACACCTACAAATTTATTGTGCTCAAAATCAAGAATCGCACCTCTGAAGTCGGTAACAATATCCCGGCTTGAGTTGTGTGACGCTGTGCTTCTTGCCAAGTTAGCACGAAAAGCCATCACATCGATGAAAATTTCATTCCATAGTACTGTGCTATGGACCGACTTTACCATTGTCCTTGTATGGATGAAAAGGACCCTTCGGTACTCAAACCGAGTAAGTGCAATTCAAAATCTTGCAGAAGTTAATGCCTGGAAACACGTCCCATCACAGGAAAATCCCGCAGATACACTATATGCCCAAAAGTATCCGGACACTTGCAGATTTTCACATTTTTTAGAATTTCTCCGGAATGGTTTAACTGACTGCCTTTTAACTTCGGACATGTAAAGAACAGACAATAACTCACATTTTACATTGAAGATTCGGTCCTGAGGGAAGTTAAGGGACCGTCTACAAACTGATGAAGACAAAAAAGTTTTTGACCCACCCCGCTTCACAGAATACTGATAACAAGATGAAACTTTCAGAAATGGCAATGTTTAATGTGCGTAATATTTACAGGAATTTTCGTAAATTCAGCACAAATATTTGGGAAGATATAAAGGTTTTCTTAAAAAATCTCAAATTTTCCCACCTGTTTTTTGCTTATAACATGTAGAATTTTCTGTTATATTATACGAAACTTACAGAAAAGATGACAATATGTTAGAGAAGAACTTTGTAAAAATTTGGAAAATAATATTTGAATATTACAGGAATTATGAGCATTTTTAGTAAATACTGTTTTACTGGGCATGCGCGAAACATAGTGTAATTTTTCTTTCACAATTTTAAAGCCAGATATATAGGGCAACTTATATAAAAAAAAAATTCAGTTCAATATCATTAGTATTCAGAAAGATATCGGCATTACAACGAGCAGAATTTTAGCTCCTGTCGAAGAGAAGCTAAAAGATGAGGGGTTGTACCCAAATTGATATGTTTTAAATTTATATCTTTAAATAGCTATATTGAATTGAATAGTGGTTAGAATTTGTTGAATAACCATGAACACATCTATTATTCGTAACGAATAAATATATATATATATATGTAGAATTATTAAAATATTTTAAGAAAAGAAATTAATTAGATAAAAAATCGTTTCGCCATAAAATAAATATATTTAAAAATATCGTTTGGCCGTAAAATTGTAATATGTAACTTGCTAATAATCATGTAAATAATATAATTAAAGTAATAAAATTTTTGTTATGTATAGTGCCTAATTAGCTGGATTTTAAATTATGCGCGTAATTGATAAGTGTTCATGGGTATGCGGTAAATTCTACCCACTATACAATTCAATATAACTATTAAAAGATATAAGTTTAAAACATATCAATTTGGGTACAACCCCTCATCTTTTAGCTTCTCTTCGACAGGAGCTAAAATTCTGCTCGTTGAAATGCCGATATCTTTCTGAATACTAATGATATTGAACTGAATTTTTTTTATATAAGTTGCCCTATATATCTGGCTTTAAAGTTGTGAAAGAAAAATTACACTATGTTTCGCGCATGCGCAGTAAAACAGTATTTACTAAAAATGCTCATAATTCCTGTAATATTCAAATATTATTTTCCAAATTTTTACAAAGTTCTTCTCTAACATATTGTCATCTTTTCTGTAAGTTTCGTATAATATAACAGAAAATTCTACATGTTATAAGCAAAACACAGGTAGGAAAATTTGAGATTTTTTAAGAAAACCTTTATATCTTCCCAAATATTTGTGCTGAATTTACGAAAATTCCTGTAAATATTACGCACATTAAACATTACCATTTCTGAAAGTTTCATCTTGTTATCAGTATTCTGTGAAGCGGGGTGGGCCAAAAACTTTTTTTGTCTTCATCAGTTTGTAGACGGTCCCCTAACTTCCCTCAGGACCGAATCTTCAATGTAAAATGTGAGTTATTGTCTGTTCTTTACATGTCCGAAGTTAAAAGGCAGTCAGTTAAACCATTCCGGAGAAATTCTAAAAAAATGTGAAAATCTGCAAGTGTCTGGATACTTTTGGGCATATAGTGTATTATCTCCAGAGATATCGATCCAGAAAAAAAACCAAGATTGTAATTTGTGGTGGTTTGGTCCGTCGTTCTTATAAGATCATTCGGTAGTTTCTCCTTGTAATTGTAGTGATATCAACAATAATGAGCTATACCAACGAGAGTTCAGGAAAAATCCGACAGATCCAGTGGTGTCTTGTGATGCAAGGTCAACAAGTGTTACCTATAATCAACAATTGTTCTTCATTTACCCGACTTCAACGAGTCATCGGGTGGTATGTGCGTTTCGTTAGAAATGCAAACCAGCGGGAGTGACCTCCCCTAAACTTTCTCGTATACTTCCCCAAAAAGGCGCTGTTTCCCCTCCCACCGCGTGGATAAATTAGAAGACCACATACCAAATTTCAATTATCTAATGTAAGTTACTAAAAGATTTGCACACATCTAAGGAGCATTTTAGCTTGCCAGCAATATCTCCAATCTGATTGTTACAAATTTACTACCGATAGTTGTAGTTGAAAATATCATGCACATTGGCAGAGTGCTTAAGAAATTTAAAAAAAAAAAAAAAAAAAAAAACATGAAAAACAGAACTGATGAATCAATTGACACTAATTTTGGTTTGTTACTTTATAACTTTACTTCGAACAACTACTTTCGTTCTCTCCGAGTAAAAATAATGCAAAATCCACTCGGAAAAAAATTCATTACGAAATATACAAAATAAAACTAACCGCAAATCAAATATGCAACTCTTATTGAGAAAATGTTTCGGCGTGAAAGAAAAATTAAAAGAAAACACTCCATAATTAATTCACTTTTATTCGAGAAGAATTTGGCAGTGAGCCAAGACAGAGCATTACGGGAACAGCAGTAAAAACGCGTGCCTTTCTTTTGCTTCGTACAATGGCGAAGAAATCAAATATGCAAAGTCAACCGGTTGACGGACTTGGCCCAAAATTTTATACGGACTTACATTCATGACGATAAAACTTTGTACTAAATTTTACATCTAGCTATTCAAGTTTTTGAGTTATAGTGTTCGCATGACTTCGGACATACAGACAGACAGACTTCCCGTTGACGGATTTTGTCCAAAATTTGACAGAAACCTACAAATTATGTTTTAAGACCACATACCAAATTTCATCCCCATAGCTCTAATAGTTTTCGAGTAATCGTGTTCACAGACATAATTCCAAAATCGTGTTTTTCGGATTCAGGGAGATCTAAAACGTAGAGATTCGTCAAAATCTCGAGTTCGAATTTTTTGACGATTACAATACTTTCTTTTTGTATCCTTTGTATATGAGAAAGTAAAAATTCTTTGCAACCAAACGAGGACAACTTAACCAGCCCTGAGTTATTTAAATCCTTAATGTGTTTGGTGAAAAACGTACAGGCAAATTGCTTTGCTCAAGAAATTCAGTGTCTCAAAAGAAACCAGTATCTACCTAATTCAAGCTCTTTAATAAACTTAACTCCATTTTTAGATGAGCAGGACATTCTACGTGTTGGTGGCAGACTGAAAAACTCCAATTTGCCGATCGAAAGAAAACATCCAATTTTGTTACCCTATAACAATCACTTTTCTTTTAATTGTTAATTATTTTCATGTTTTGTATCTTCATACAGGTGCTTAAGCAACTTTAGCAAATATTGGAACAAAATTTTAGATAATAAATGGTAGAAATTACGTAAGAAAAATTATTAGAAAGTTTATTGCTTGTCTAAAGGTAAGTGCAAAAGGTAGTAATCAAGTGATGACAGATCTGCCCAGCTCTAGAGTAAATATATCAAGAGTATTTATAAGGGTCGGTATTGATTTTCGTGGCCCATTCAGTATTAAATAGATTTCAGGTAGATTTAAAAAAATTGTATAAATGTTATATATGCATATTCATTTGTTTTGTTGTAAAGGCAGTTCACATAGAAATTGTAAATATTTGTAGTACAGATTCCTTTATAGGTGCCTTAAAACGATTTATTGCACGCCGAGGAAAACCTAGTGATATTTATAATGATAATGGTACAAATTTTGTAGGAGCTAATAATGAGTTAAGAAAAATATTAAAGGATCTATTCAATAAAGAAAGTAAAGGAAAAATTGAAGATTTCATTGCTTCAGAAGGTATCGTTTGGTATTTTAATCCACCTGCCACACCTCATTTCAGAGGTTTATGGGAAGCAGGCATTAAATCACTAAAATCTCACCTAAAAAGAGTTGCAGGAAATACTGTACTTACTCATGAAGAATTTAGCACACTTGTTACACAAGTGGAAGCAGTATTAAATTCTATACCTCTTTGTAATCTTTCTAGTGATACTAATGATGTGATTTCGTTCTTACCCCAGCCCATTTTTTAGTTGGTTCATCTTTATCAGCTTTACCAGATCCAGATTTAACAGAAGTACCAATGCATAGGTTAAATAGATGGCAATTGGTACAAAGGCTTTCTCAAATATTCTTCTGCAAAAATTGGTCGTCGGATTATTTAAATCGTTTGCAATCACGTGTTAAATGGTGTAGGGTGAGAAAATATTTAAAGAAAATGAAATTGTTTTGGTTAAAAATGAGGATAATTCTAAAACAATTGGAATCTTTCAAAAGTAATTAAGTTTCAAGCAAGAAAGGATAATGTAACCAGCGGGAGTGTTCTCTCCTAAACTTTCTCGTATACTTCCCCAAAAATGTGCCGTTTCTCTTTCCCCCGCGTGGCTAAAAAAATTCGAACCTACTGTTATCCAGAATCCAATGACTATGTAATAAGAGTTGTAACAGTGAAAACAAACAAAGGCATTTATGAACGTCCAGTAAACAAAATCATAAAATTACCTTTCTATGATTAACATATCAATAGGTATTGCATATTTATATCTCTGTTTATATTCATTATCATATCTTTAAATGTTCGAATGTTTTACGTATTTCATTACAGTGCTAATCAGTGAATATATTGTGTATTAACAATTTCGTATAGTTTTCATGTGTTTGTTATTTAATCAATGTGTATTAGTGTTGCATGTAAACACTGCAACGGGGCCCAGGATGTTGGCGCCTTTCAACTGTGAATTAGCATTTTGGCGATAAATGGTTTCCAGAATATGTGAGGGTGCCAATGCGTACTTCACTACGTTCTTACTTTTTTTCCCCTCAAAAAACATGTTTATACTAGTTTATGTGTGTGATCGTCGAAATAAATGTTGTGTTCGTGAACAAGAGTTCTGCTTTAAATTTTTAATTAAACGGACATTACATTATACGCATTCTACTCCACTGGTCTCCGTGAGTTTGGACAGAAACAATAATACTGTATTACTTACTACTGTATTTTTAGAGTTTTCTTGGGGAAAAAAATGAAATTATGAATATTTCATGATCACTAGGGGAATGATGGTAACTACTTTCCCTCTTGATTTAAAAGTAGTTAAAAGGAACGAAATCTTCGAAATTCCGCGGCGTGTACCTAGAGAGACAGGAAGAGAAAATTCCTACATCCCAATAATTTAATTTATTTGTTCATTTAATAAATTCAATTCGACATTATACTAGAGGAAAAAAATGAACCTTTGAAATTTCGTTCGCAAAACGAACAGGAGCAAAAGGAAGCAACTGTTTGCCTCTTTGATATTCGAATTTCCTAGTTCTTTTAAAATTTTTATTTGACAGTTTTTGAGTTTAAAAAAAAAAAAAAAAACACCTTGGAATTTGGGTCAAACTATCGAGAAAACTTCTGTCACCATAATGGTGGTCTTGCCTTTTGAGTTGGAGGAATTCGGTTCTACTGATAGTCCCCCGTGTATGTGGGTCTGTTGCGCATACATCTGTGCTCGAGGTTTAATCGTCCTCATGTTCGTATGGTGCAGAAGTTTTAGTGTGGGATACCGGCTCGGATGTCGTCCTCGTTATTTGACTACGGTTCAAGATTACGAAGTTCATTTTGAAATAGCCCTCGTGTAATTTCAAAACGGGATGCAAATCTTGATAATAAACTCAATCCTCAATGTTTGAGTTTACGGATTCTTTAAACAAATTTTTGTTCAAGATTTTTGTAGAGAAATTTAAACCGAAGAAGAAAGGTCTCGACCTGCTTGCGATCTTGGTTCAATGCTACTTAAATTCTTTTTTATAATTTGTAGAAAAAATTAAAGGAGAAATCGTCCTATTTTTGTTTAAAATTTTGTTCGAGTTTCGTTGACAGAAAATTAAATCAGAATTTCAGGGTCGGGAATAATGGTGGCGGTTTTTTGGGTCCTTAATTTCAAATTTCTTGAGAGAAAATTGACAGCCCCCCCCCCCCAAAAAAAAAACCTTTAAGGAACGAATCTGTATATATTTCTTATAAGCTTGTGATTTATTTTCACGCTTTATCATTCCATAATTTTTACATTTTCAGTGTAATTCTCGCTATTGATGTAATATTCCTAAAAAAAGGCAGTTCACACAAGATATTTGAAAAAGCTTTTCAAAATATAATTATCCAATCGCATTGTGTTTCTGATTCCTGAATAAAAAGGAGGTTTCATATTTAGTCGTAATGTATTTCGATTATTTATGCTTACGGTTTCCTGCTAGCATTGGTAATTTTTGCTCTGAAGAATTATTTCATAGCCTTCTTTCTTTCATTTTTATTTTAGAAAGAAGCCTTTCCTTATGTTGAGAGCCACATAGAAGACTATATTATGAAGAACTGGGAGGAGGTTAAAAATACTTTAGCGCTTATACAGCAACAGGTGAGTTTTATGCATTTTCGATGGAATAGAGAAAAGATAAAATATATATATCGGTTTCCTTCAACATCCAACATCGGACTATTTTTAATTGCTATTTAGATACAACGCTTGCAAATAAGTCCAAATATTTTTGCAATCAGACGAATTGCTATTTATATGCAATGCTGTAATATTATAATGTAATTTTATTAAAATCAGTTTCTAATGATGTAGGTCGTTAAATACAGAGTGATTTTAAAAACACTTAGCCGATATATTGGTCTCTAGCGATCATACCGTTCAAAGAAACGGAATGGAATTTTGGCTACAGGTATTTTAAAGTATGCGTACAGAATGATTCGAAAACGGCAGTTCAGCTTACGGTTACAGTGACAAAATTTCGAATGAAAGCAGGATAACTAAGAAATATTGTGTGATTTGCGATTTCAATTTGAAAAATTTAATGAATTTAATATTTGGTGCGAATCTCAGGATACATTGTAAAATCATTTTATATACTTATTTTGAGATTCATAAACCGTTAATAGCAATTCCGTCATCATGTACAATTCTCCATCTGGTCTTACGCCAAATTATTAACTATCTGCAATCCGACGGTGAGTGCGACCTCCCATGTGTAGCAACGATTCATCGTTTTACGATCAGTGAGATATTTCGAATATAGCATAAAAATTTCAGAATTGTCTAAAAAATTACAACTTAATTTCGAGGTATTAACGCAATAATTTTTTTATAACTTTCAGCACCTGAAGCACTAAATCGAGTTTTTGTACTTAATGTAAGAAGGCAGGGTGTGTGTGCAGCTAATTAGTTTTGAAATTCAAAGGGTGAAAAATCGCAAACTTTGACAGTACAGAATATAAGACCCAAATCGGGCCCCTGATTCGTGCAGACGTCTATAAAAGAATGCAGAAATATTTATTCTGCAGATAAAAATCAAACGAAAAGATTTTTTCGTCCACTTTTAATTGAAAAAAAATCTAATTATTTTTTACTATGCACTAGCCGCCTTCGGCGACCAGCTGGTTCGCCCATATTAGAACTTATAACTTAAAATGATTCAGTTATATCAACAAAATGCAAATATGTAGGTTGTTTGAAATGGTTATTATTGTTGTATTTAATGTTAATAATTTTTAATTAAAGCTATTTATCCGAAGAAGTAATTTCCGCTTTAAATTTTTAAACGTAATAAACTATCATTTTTGAAAAAAAAAAAACTTAATGGCTGTTTATATATCAAGTAAAATGTCATGAACAAATGAATTTTTCGTTTATTTTTTTAGATGAAACAATTAGTTCCAAAATCTAAAATGAAATAAAGATGTATCCAAAATGAAATAGCACAAAAAGATCATCTTTAGATGCATAAATTCAAAGTTCTAGGTTTCCAGTTCGTAAATGAAATTTAAAATTCAGAGAACAGTAAATGAATGCAGTTTTTATATGCTTATGCTCAAATATTAATTTGAAATTGTTGCTACAAACGGAAATGCACTTTAATTTTAACAAAAATTGTGGAAGAATAGAAAAGGAATCTTTTGAAATAAAAAATGTAATAAACTCTATAATTCGAGCCAGTATTAAACAGTCTTTAAAACATTATCAATCATATGCCATATTCTTTTTTAATTTGATATTTCATTATCTGTGTCGCTCTTATTGTGGTATTCTAATTGAGATTGTTGAAAGATTGGTAAAGCATATATAATTTGAAACAGGAATAAAAGTTTAATAAAATTCCGCAAAAAAAAGTGGCATAGCATTAAGTTAAATATCAGAGAAAATGTCACTTCCCACATTTCAAAATGGATTAAAGTGGTTTACGCAAAGAATGGGTTTAAAATGTTTGAAAATTGTAAAAAAATAAGCATTTAAAATTTAGAAGGGGAAAAAACTCCGCGGTAGAGAACTATGAATCTCGCTAAAGCCAACCGCGGGTGTTGGCCATTCAGTGACCTTCAACGATTTGCGAGCAATAGATTATGCTTTCAAAAAACTTTTAAAATTCGCTTAAAATAATATACAGAGTTCAAACTAAAAACATTAGAAAGGTGAAAATTCGCACTTTAGATGGTATAAAAATAATTTTCGCTCGATAATTACTTCGGAAGTTATTCTTGAAAAAATGCTCTAAAACGGCCAAAATTTGTTTGATTTTTAAATAAATAAAATTTGGATAAAAAATTGAAAAAAAATGGCTCCGAGGTGCACATTCCCACCTTCCAAAGTATACCTGTACCAAATTTGGTGTCTATAAGTTCAACGGTCTGTTCTGTAGACCGCCAACAGACACACAAACATTCATCTTTATTAGTATTAGAGATTATCTTATAGAAAATTAATATTAATTGTATTTATTAGCTTGCACATATTTTATAGTATTCGTGTATGTTTTGCGATATTATTAATTACCAAATTACAGTTCTTACATAGTTCATACAAGTCTCTAGACTAGAGATAAAATAGTATATTACTTTTATATTTGTAGTTTCCTTTCAGACCTAGGTCTTTATAAAACACCTTATAGACATAACTTAAATATTTTTTAAAATCGAATTTCAAAACTGATGTCACACTTGGAAAGTCTTGTATTCCAAAAGATGACAAGCGAAGGAGTATTTATGGCTTTCATTAAAATATTTAAAAAATCGTGTTTTAAAGATTTCAGTTGCTATAGACTTTCTATTTGAATAATTCATTTGAATTCTACAAATGTTGCTCTTACGAATATACAGGATGTGTTTAAAGTTCATCTATTCAGAGCGGTCTATACCATAACTATTCATAAGAAAGTTATAAAATTGTGAATACATCTTAATGATGGAATGGGAAATGCATTTAGCAAAAAAGTTACAAATATTGCCACCATATGCATTTTATGGTAAAACTTGGCAAGGATGCTTATTTTATCAATTACGTGACGTAACTGCTTGCGCAAAATGAGAATTGGACAATTACGCTTATTGATATCTGTGCGTAAGTGAACATGCACATTAACTATGGACGCTCTGTATTTTACTGCTTTTGCTGTGCATTTGTTTCGTTTAAAGCAATATGCGATCTGCCAAGGATTAATACATCTGCTTCGAGTTATATAGCGAAAATCTTTGTAATATTATTCTTTTAATCATGAAAATAAATGAATAAATAGAATTTTGGCTTTTGATTAAAAATATAAGTTAATTTTTTATTAGTTTTATTATGAACTTACAGTCTAAGCTATGACCATATTTGATAACAAGGAAAGATTTTTCATTGTTAATTCTATAATACATTGTTTCTCAGCCTTTTTTGTTCCTCATAACCTCTAACTGAACTCTCCATCGCAATTCCATTCCTAATTTTGAAAACAACGATATTGGTGCTAATTTTGTGTTTGCGGACGATACTGATTTACTGTAGTTTCTGATTTCTCCTTCTTAAAATTACTCAAGCCGGTTCAGTTACCGGCTCACTCAGTTATAAAATTTATGAATTCATACTTATTCTTTCACCAAGATTTAATTTTTAAGATTATTTATCCATTTTGAAACTTTAGTCTGTGCTGGATTCAAAAGAAAATTCTAATGATGTGGTTCAATTACCTTCAGTCCCTACATCCGAAAATATAGAAGAAATTCAGAAGTGTCGGAGTGCTGTTATCGCTTATGTGAAACATCAGATGAAAAACAATCGCAATGATCCTGCAATGAAGCAAATTCAAGGGCTGGCTTTGCAAAGTGCTTTTCGAAATGGAGATATCTTAGCCCAGTAAGTGCACTTTGTTTTATTTCTTTCATTATTAACACATTGAGGACGAATCGCGAGTTTTCGCGTGTTCTGCATGCCATCTGTTAAGGATGGATTAGGAGATAACTCATGTTTTCTGCTTGATGACCTTAGATACCACCTGCCCTGATCTATTCCAACTACTTCGTCGATTCAAGTGTTTACATCAGTAATCATCTAAATTTATTTATTAATTTAAAAACACCAAATCCTTAATAATTTACATCAGTAAGTTATTTTTCATAATATCTGCTGAAAACATCAGCGGGAGTGGTCTCCCCTAAACTTTCTCGTATACTCCCTAACATATGTAGAGAAAAAATAAACTAAAAGGCAGTAAAACCAACAAGCGTCCCTAACACAGTGGAGAAAAAAATAAGCGAAACGTCATGCCACGAGTTTCCGAAGGTCGCACGAAGGTTTGACGCAGAAGGAGGAAGTAGAATCAGAAACTAGCGTGTTTACGCAATAGGGCTGCGTAAGATAAAGAAAACCAAATTTGCAATTTGAACGCCCGTTTCTTAACGGACTGACACAACGATTGGACACAAATCTACAATTAAGGTTAGAAGGCCTCATACAAAATTTCATTTATCTAAGTAATTTTGTTAAGAAGTTATTGCGTTCAAAAGTGTGCGATTATAGACTAACAGACAGTCAACCCTTTGACGGATTTGGCCCAAAATTTTATACGAACCTACATTCCTGATGATAAAACGGTGTACCAAATTTTATCCATCTAGCTATTGAAGTTTTTGAGTTATAGTGTTCACATGAACGCGGACAGACTTCCCGTAGACGGATTTTGTCCAAAATTTGTTAGAAACCTACAAGTTATGTGCAAAGATCACATACCAAATTTCATCCCTGTAGCTCTAATAGTTATCGAATTATCGTGTTCACAGACAGACAAACAGACATAATTCCAAAATTGTGTTTTTCGGACTCGGGGTGGTCTAAAACATGGAGATCGTCAAAATCTCGATTTCGAATTTTTTGACGATTACAATACTTCGTATACGAGAAAGTAAAAATTATCTGCCACCAAGGTATGCTGGAAAAAAAAAGCCCAATCGTTAATGTGTTAAGTGTGTAATCGATTAATATTAACGCTTTAACTGTGGGTACTTTCTTATATATGTGGTTTATAAACCACACCTGCAGTTAAAGGGTAAAGTATCGAAGAAATCTGGGAACGTCATTTTCGGCTCGAAAATTTACTTTCGATCATAAGGACTTCATGTTATTGTTTGACAGTTTTTTTTTTTTTTACTTTATGTATAACCAAAACTGCAGATAAATTTAATAGTACTTTTTTCTACTGTTAATAAAACAAAGAATTTGCGGAAGAAGTGTAATCTAGGACTTTATAAAGTGGCGTGGTTGTCAGCATCATATGCAGTGGCGGCTCATGCTAAATCACTGTGGGGGTTCTGTAACGTAAAGTTCTACACTACATACTAATGATTTCTGCATAAGTTAAATGAGGATCTTTTTAATTAATTTTCAATAGTTTAATACTTAGTTAATAAAAAATTATTATTAGATTTTTGACTTCAAATTATTTATATAAAGAAATTTTAATTTAGAAATTACTAATTTTTTTTAACTAACACAATAATTAAGAATTTCTTAAATGATGTTTCACAGTTATTTTTGCTAAGTCTCCTATTCTCATCTATAAGGATTGAGAGAATCGACTGAACGTGAAAAAATTTCATTGAAAGCTGTTAGTTGAAATAAATACATATGGTTCTTAGTATTTATATACAATATAAATACTAAGAACTACTTGAAATGGCTCTTCTGGTTTTATTTCGAGCGAAATAAACAATAACGTTTTCCACAGTATTGGTATGACCATCAAATGACATGAAAACGCTAACAGACAGACAGACAAACAAACATAATTTCTTTGGAGGGTTTCGCCGAAAATTTACTAGATTCACAAATTTGGTGTTGAGATCTCATCCCACGTTTCCAGGGTGGCCACCCGACCGGGAAACCTGGAAAACCGGGAATAGTCAGGGAATTTCGGGAGACCGGGAAGAAACAGGGAAAAGTCAGGGAAATTTATTCTAAACCTGGAATTTTTTTCATTTTGATAATTCTTATTGCAGGCGACAATTCGCTGATCTTTTTTCATAAATAGAATGAAACACCATTGGCAACGAATGAAAATCAATCATTTACTGACAATCAAAAACGAATGCTGTTCGTGTTCATGTAAACACCTCGCCAGGTTGCGAGGTGTTTACATTTAAATTTCCGAGGGACCGAAATTTCGGCTATTAGTCCAGTCATCGAAGGGTTTGAAAAAAACATTAAATAATATAGTTTTGAAAATTGGTACACATGTTCGTTAGGGGCTTCTGATAAACATACTAAAAGTCCCCGGTCCTGGGGGGTAAGCTCATGGCGCCATCTTGGATTTCATCCCCCTTTTTTAGTTTTTCCAGAATATCTCGAAAACTATTGAGTTTTCAAATTACAATTGATTTAACAAATTGAAGAGCATAAAATTCCCTACAAATACATGCTTATATTTTTCTTCCAGCTTGAATTGTTTTCCAGATAATGGGTCTCAAAGGTTGCCGCCATCTTGGATTTCATCCCCCCTTTTTTAGTTAACTCGAAAAGTATTCAATTTTCGAATCTTAATTGATTCAACAAATTAAAAAGCGTGAAATTCCTTTCAAATATATACTTTTATTTTTCTGCCAGCTTTGATAGTTTCGCAGGTAATGGGTCCGCGAAAAGTTGTCGCCATCTTGGATTTCATCCCCCCCTTTTTTAGTTTCTCTTGAATATCTCGGAATCTATTCAATTTTGAAATAACATGTATTCAGCAAATTAAAGTGCGCAAAATTCCCTACAAACGCATGCTTTTATTTTTGTTTTAGCTTTAATAGTTTCCGAGATGACGGATTTAAAAATTTGCAACCATTCTTGGATTTTATCCCCTCTTTTTAATTTTTCTTAAATATCACTGAAACTATTAAAGCTAGAAAATAAATAAAACCATGCATTGGTTGGGAATTTTACGATAATTAATTTGTTGTATGCAATGTATTATGAAAATCAAATAGTTTTCGAGATATTAAAAAAAACTCAAAAAAGGGGGATAAAATCCAAGAATGATGGCAGATTTTTAAAGCCATTATCTCGGAAACTATTAAAGCTAAAACAAACATAAAAGCATGCGTTTGCTCTCTTTAATTTGCTGATTACATGTAATTTGAAAATTGAATACATTTCGAGATATTCAAGAGAAACTAAAAAAGGGAGATGAAATTAAAGATGGCGGCAACTTTTAAGGCCCATTATCTGGGAAATTATTAAAGCTGGAAGAAAAATAAAAGTATATGTTTGTAGGGAATTTAATGCTCTTTAATTTGTTTAATCAATTGTAATTTGAAAACTGAATATTTTTTGAGATATTCAGGAAAAACTAAAAAGGGTGTGAAATCCAAGATGGCGCCGCGAACTTACCCTCCAGGAACGGGGACTTTTAGTATGTTCATAATAAACCCCTCAGGAACATGTGTACCTATTTTCAAAACTATATGAGTTAATGTTTTTTCACCCCCATTTTGGACCTTCGTTGACTGGACTATATGAACAGAATCGCGTTCCTTTTGGTAGTTAAATTAGATGATACTTCTTGAGGTTAGGTTAGGTTATATTAACGTCCCGTTTTGAAGTAACACGAGGGCTATTTAGGGACGGACCTCGTAATTTTGAACAGCGGTCAGATGACGAGGACGATACTTCTTGAGATGAAAATCTATAGTATAATCATACTCGGATGTGGAAGAAGAACCGAGATGTGGCTATATGCCCAAGAGATTCAGATAGCTTACGAGATCGTAAATTTCTCTTTATCTGTCTACAAGTTAGCATCCACACTACTGCCTGCTTTTATGATGATTTAATATGAAATAGGAGTTATACCAGAATTAGTTTGTTTTTTCATTTCTGGAGATCTTTTCATCGGATTATGAATTATTTGAAATTAGTGCTAATATTTTCTTTCAGCCTTTTTTGTTTGTTTATTTTGTGTATATTTTTACATCTGAGTGTTGGGAAACATTATGATTACTGATCATTTTGATAAATTGTGGGATCTTCAAAGTATGGGACAGCTGTTACCCATACATATGAAAGAAAAATTTTTTTTACTATTATGTATGCATGTTCGGTTTTTTTTTTTTTCTTTCTTTACACACGCCCAGATTTATAGATTTGGATATTACAAGCAAAACTAAATAAATAAGTAATTTAATTCATGCACTGAATAAAGTTGGGGTGCTGCAGTTCCGCTGTCCCTATACGCGAGCCACCCCTGATCGTATGCTTTGACAGTTTGAAAGTTGACTACTGCATTCGAGATTTGTGAAAACGAATTTTTACGATAAATTCAACAATTGAGCACAAAACTTGCAGGAAAACAGTATCTCATTATTGTTATGCAAATCTACTTTAAAATTATGATTAATAATTTTTATTCTGTTGCTGTCGAATATTATAATCATTAAAATTGTGTTAATATTTGATATATCATTATTTTTATAATTACTATATAAATTTATCATTAAGTACAGAGGGCTTACGAAGTGGAATATAATTTGTTGCTGTGAAAATATTAAATCATTGAAGGACCGAATTGTCTAGAAATCATGATGCAAAGAGATTTCTGGGGACAATTGCGAATGCTTTAAGTTTTAGGTTTGTTGTGTTATAAAACAAAGCACTTTTATTTTCACAAACCTTTATCTTAACATTATACTTGCAGCTGTGTATTTCGAAGCAGGCCCGGCCTTAGGCCGATTGGACCAATTGTTCCCAATCGAGTCTCGCGCTTGAGGAGCTCCGCGCCAAAATGCCATATACTCTCCGCTCAGTTCAGTTGCATAACTAGGGTGAAGCAGGCAGAGTAAGTGCCGTAAGCGTTATTACCAGAGGGTGCAAAATTATATACTCATATACGTAAACCTCACTGTATTAAATAAAAAGGGTAGATATTTATTATCATTACAAAGTCTATTAGATCGATTTTCATCTATAATTAAGAATTATGAAAAAAAAAACCCTATTTCTTACTTATAAATAAGTATTTTTTAGTAATTCATATCTCCATAAAGAGTTCAAAATACTGAAGAATTCTATAAGACTGTCGGAATTACTTATAAAAGGTATACAGTTTCTTGAAATTGCAACTTCAGAAATAAAACATATGTTGTTATATTAGAATTCAAGTCATGATTATTAGACACTGCTATCTAGATTTTTATTAACTTACATGAAATAGTATATAATTCTTTTCTAATACCTTACACATGACCGTCTTATCCGAAGGGCAAATTAGGCAGAAGAACAGGGCGCTATTGATCCAAGGGATTAATAACAACTTTCTATGCTGATTTTGAAGCAAAAAATTTATTTAATTGTAATTTTAAATATGTTATACAATTTTATATGTTATAATATGGTATAGAACCTAATTAATAAAATAACCTAGGAGAATATAATGTTATTATAACATTATAATGCTCCTTAATTATTTTTCAGCTAGGTATTTTTTTTGGTTCATAACACTCAGTTTCCTAGTTAGGGTGCTGTTGGAGCGGCAAATTACTCTAGACGAGAACACAGAAATATCTTAAGACGTCCCTGATCTTACACAATATAAAATTGCATAAAATTCGTTAGCATTGGCATATTTCGAAATAAAATAAAATAGCTAAATTTTAAATAGGAAAAAATAACGAAAACATTAAAAAATTACTCGGCCAACACTCAAATTAGATGAAATATGTTCTATAATAACAATGAAATCATTTAAAAATGACAAGGACAATAGTAAAATTAAATTTTGAAGCATTCTATAAAAATAATGGAATCATTAATTAACTGCAAAAGCTTCGAGAAGGCAAAAAGAACAAATGACCTTGTGAAGGTGATGAACGGCAGGCGAATGAAATTCGTTGAGTGTGAAAACGACATCAAATTACGTTACATTACTACTAAGACGAATTCGTTACGTCGTCGTTTTATTCAGTCGCTTACGCGGCTGTTTCAAACCTCAACAAACGGCCTCAAACCGTGTTCGGCTAGTGTGAAAGCTCCCACTCATTTCTTCAGTTTACCACCCAGAGGCGGCCGAATGCATTCTTGCCGTAACGGTTGGAACCGTATAATGTGAAAGGGGCCTTACATCCGTGTTTTGGCGCCTTCCGTTTCTTCTTCAAATATCCCGTGTGTAGCAAGTTGTTTGTAGTTATTTGTATGCAGATTGTGTAGTTCGTTTATTTTAGATTGATATTGTTAATATATTACCAAGTGAGTAGGTGACTCTTGGTAGCTGTTTAGTTGAATTTTGATTTACATAGTTTGTTTATTTGAATTGGAAACAATACACTTGTACGTTTGCGGTAAATTTAAAAACGTAAAAATAATAATTTTTTAATGAATTATGTATTTCTTAAATAACGGAGATATTTTCATTCGAGTGCATCAACATTTTAGAATAGGAATTGATAAATAACTTTTTAGGGCGCTATTAGCCGAGAGCAACTTGTGGCGCCACTGGCTGCTTACGCGAGTCCCCTGCCATTATATCCAATGGATCCTATTAGCCGACGGCGATCGGTGGCGCAGCAGAACAACATGTTGCCGCCTGTTGCCCTAGCCGGCAACAACATCGGCAACATTTGGTGGCCCAGATGTTTGACGGGGCATTGTAGTAAATGGAGCCTATTAGCCGAGGGCAACCGTGGCGCTAGTGATCATCCAATGTAGCTGCGCGCGCATATGGTACGTCATTTAGAAATCTGCTCTCAGCTCTATAGTATTTCATTTAGCTGTCTATTGTATTTGCTTTTTTGCGATATTTTTTTTAAATGTCCTAGGAATCGCGAAGGCAACAAGAGCAACAGATGAAAGACTTAATGAAATTGTTTGAAAACAAACGGAAGATTTCATTCTTGACGTGGAATCCTGTTATATAAATGTGTGTGATTATTAATTTTGACAAAATTATTTAAATATAAGAAATAAATTGTACACAAATGCAATTTGTGTCGCTGAAAAGCTAATTTTTTAACTTTAAATTAATTTTATTTATATTAAGATTAATAATAATAATATACCGTTTCATGTTTAATCAATATTCATATACTTACTTAGTTGTTTGTTTTTATACATACTTTATTTGCTACTAGTTGCAAAAAACTATTATTTTGAAAGCAAAATAGTTCACCGTTCACAGAACTACGAGTAAACAAAGTAATAATAATTATAAAGAGAAAAAATAATTTTAAATTTCACAATATTTATAAAGAAGTAATTAGCTTTAACTAATAAATAGTATCGACCACTTTGACAAAATAAAACAATTGTACACTAAAACTTTAAAATGAATGATACAATTCATTTCAAACGTGCTCATAGCTTTTTTTGAAAAGACAGGAAGAATTTCATTCGCAAGAGCTAATTAGGAAATATATATATATATATTTGACTTCGAAGTAACTAAGATAAATTAGAATTACAGACAATATATTAACATTATGACAATAGGGGAATAAAGAAACCAAAGAAAAAAATAATTATGTCACCGACGACTTCACACTTGAACTATCAAAGTTCCACAGTTTTAATTTGATAAATTTTTATATTTTACTGTTTTCCAAATACTTAACGGCAAAATATAATACCAATAATAATATAATACAATAATGTCAAGAGCCAACAACAGTGGCGAATCCATGGGGGGCTATCGGGCTGCAGCTCCCTTTTTTTAAAAAAATAATAAAAACGTGACAACATTGCTCTCTGGCTTGGCAAGCTCGAGAATTTTCCTAATTTTCTAGTCATTCCACTTGTACTTGTAGCGTTGATGCGGTCGAAAACATTTTTTGCCGTTATTTCACTGTATTTTTTTATTAAATTAGCGAAAGTATTGTAGTGTTCTTTATAATTCTTATTGTCACGTGAGTAAAATCTGTAAAGTTAAAGTGTTTTGGTTAACATAAGCCATGAGGTTTGACATTCGTCATGACGATACAAAATTTTTATGACCTCAGCCTCCCCCGACCCGAATTCTGGATTCGTCACTGGACAGCAATATTCAAAGTTTTCAATAATAAAAAAAAGGAATTTTACTTTTGAACATCCACTAAGAAAGCTTCATCAACATAGTGAAATGAATCCCGAACCTGAGGCCTATGAGTTTAGAAGCCGTTTCGAGACTTAAAAACTAATCTTAATATTTTGCCGATTAAATTTATTTTAGATACATCTGAGTTATATTTTGTTAGCTTACAAACAAGTATCGGAACTGTTTTATAAACAATAATTAACTAAATTACTAATTTGTCATGGAATGTATTAGTATGCGTAGAAAACTGAAAAATTTATTATCATAGATCGTCAAACAATGTATAATATAACCATCTAGTCAGTCGAGAAACAAACATGGGATGTTTTCTCATTTTTCTAACCTTTAGCTTTTTCTTTTTTAATTAGAATAGCAAGGAGAAGAAGTACATCCTTAGACGCCATTCTCTCAAATGACTATTTCTCTCAATTATTTGAAAGCTGCGCCACCAGTTGCCGGGTTTTAGAATACTTCGGCAACTGGCGGCGCAGCCAACTTTACAGACAGCTGCGCCACAAGTTGCTCTCGGCTAATAGCGCCCTAGTTTTGCTTAAACGATTATTTAAAGCATGAGTATTTGTTTAATTTAACATATCCGCCTAATCTAGTTATAATTCGCTACATCAATGCAAAACATATTTAAAATTATGTACGCTTTACTTTCACAAGGCTCACATCTTATTCAAAAAAAAAAAAAAAAAAAAAACGTTTCCTAGGGCATAGAAATCAAAAGTTAATTTTTACTACTTATAATATTGCATACTATGTACTTACTATTCCTACATTTGATAAATATACATGTATCAAAATTTAAATTAATTACATTTTCTAGAAATGCACTTTAAATAGTGCGTTTACGTTTTAAAATGCGTTTTTATAACAATATAAAATGAAGAAATGAGCACATAAAGATGTAGAACAGTATACTTCTTACGTATCCATTTGGGCAAATGTAGTTTTTTTAAAAATTCGATTGTTAAACTTCAATGTATAAACATGGCTTTAGATTTTTCTTCCAATTTTCTTTTTTAGTTTTCCACGAGATGAAAAAAGGAGAAAGGAATGGAAAAAGTCCTTGCACCGAGAAAATTTTAAAGTAACCAATTCAACCAAGATTTGTTCAAAACATTTCGAACAGGATTTTTAAAATCTTTTGCATTACCTCGGAAAAATTTCAAATCAGAAAAGTAGCAAAAAATGACAAGTCGATACCTGAATAATCACAAAGGCAGTATTTGTAACAAATTTAGAATAATTCGTTTGTTCTGCTTATTGGGTTAAAAAAATGAAAGCCCGAAATGTTTGCATTACGCAGGCGAAGATATCGCCAAGATTGTTTACGTTTCTTGGTGATATGAAGCCAAATGTGGTTTAACCGTGGGTATAAACGCGAAGTAACTCGTACAACAACTTTTTCGACCGCTTGAATGGGAATGCTCTCTCTATGTATATTCCTCCTCTATGAGTATTTCCCCTGTCAGACAGACGGCTGCCACATGCTAGATCTACTCTTCATCGCCGGTGTACAGAAATGGGTATTACGGTATGACACGTGCTTCAATTCCGATGGTTCTTATGTTGAGAGGTAGCTGAAAGAGTGCTGTATCTGTTTCAATAAATGTTTCCAGGGAATTTTGTTTTGTGTCTCTTTACGGCCTCTGGGAACTTACTTTCTGGATGACTCAATATATTTGTCTGGGGAGAAGGGGGCCGCATTAAAACTTGGATATTTTGAAGAGAAAATCATTGTTTACGATATTTGTGGTATGCATCGCCGAATTTTTCTGTTGTAAAATAAAGTATTGGGATCAAATACAAATTGAAGCTTTGCTTACTTGTTTTGTAACATCGACAAATAAGCTACCGATATCTGTCGACCGTTTAAAATGATAATGTCGAAGATACCATTGGGAGTAATTGCTCCCCATACCATGACGCAGCCGAAATACGATTGGCGACGTGATGGAATTCGTTCTTCCTTCTTAAAATCATGGTAATAATAGGAGAAACTCATCAGATCCATCCATACTTGAACATTTCTGCATCGGTGAAATTTATGTTTCTCTATTCAGTAGTCATATACGTATGCTTTTTTGCAAAGAAATGCCGTTGCATCTTATGATAGGACTTGAGCTGCGCTTTACATCTTAGTTTTAATCGTTTTACATTTCTTAATTATCTTTCTGATTGTTGAAATTGAAGCTTTAAACCCATTTCCTTTAGCAATTCTTGTAGCTAGTGGACACGAATTAAACGGATGCTACAGAATTATCTTCGCAATTTCTTCTTTGCTAAGGCGAGATGCTCAGCCCATTTTACAACAGAATTAACCATATTCAATTTCAGTCTACTTAGCGATAACCACAAGCAATTTAGATAGAACATTTTTGCTTTAGAATTCTAGATTTACAAAATTCAAGCTTGTGAGGCTATTCATGTGACGCGGTATTTACTGAGTAATTTCACAAAACTCAAATTTTTTGGAAATTTGCATAAGATACATGCTTTTTTATTTTTTGAATTACAGGGATTATAAAAGTATCATTACTATTTCTAAAATATATTTCTAGGAAAGATAATCGTAATTAAGTATATGTTTATGCTTTATTACTGGTGAGGCTATTCAAGTGATCGGGACTATATTAATGACAAATTATTTCATTAGATGCTACCTCTACTCTGTTACAAGTTATATATCGTTTGAAATTACAGTTTCAGTTTCTGCTGTTAACTTTAAAAAAGTTTGTTTGGCAAATGATAAGATATGAGTTTCTACCAAGAAGAAATAATTTTTATGTTTGAGCATTATTTCTCAACGCATTCTTGCGGAAAAGTTATTGAGGCGTGTAAAAGACCTTCCTGTATGTTCGTGAACCTTGCAAGATAACGATCTTCTGCTTGATAACCCGATTTCGAGAAACTGGAAGTATTCTTGATTAAAAAAAAAAAAAAAAAGAGTGACCGTCCTTTTGTTCCGAGTTCGGACAAAATGTTGTAGTCACTCACAAAGAGTTTGAGAAAGCGGGTATCGCAATCAAATTTATCATATAGGAGTACATAAAGGGCTTTGAAGAAGTGGAATTTTCCCTTTAGAGTGTTCAATTTTATCAAGAACTGAATGCACCTGATGAGTTGAGCGGTTGTCTCGGATTTCTTTCTATGGTGTCAACTAAAAGCTCATGCTTATGCGGACAATTCCATACTATATTGATGAGCTAAAAGCAAAACTTGAAAATAAGATTTAAAAAAATAGCGTTCGTAAGTTATAAAAAGTGGCTTCGAATTTTGGAAAACACTCATACATTCTCATTCTCGGATTGTGCAAGTTCTGTAACTGATAGTGGGTATAAATTCTGATTCTAAATTTTTACTTAAAATTCACCCAGAATACAATAATCTAATTCAAAAATTGGTTTAAAAATATGAATATCACGATGAACTTCAGGAATTCAAGATTAATAAGACATATACAACATGTACACTGATAAAAATGAATAGTGTTTGTTTTATACCATTGTCATTCCTCCAGAATAGTTTTCAAACGCTAAACTTTCCATAAATGCTACATATTTATGTCTGAAGAACATCGGTAGATCAGTTTCATTATTAAATTATTGCAATAGGTGAAAAATAATCGTGAAGTATAAGAATGACGAAATTTAAGAGTAATTATTATTTTAAACCTGCATACATTTAATCTTGTTTGTATGTTGAATTATTTGAAAAAATTACGTTTTGTTTTAATTATTTACTTTTTCCAAGTAACCGGAGAACCCTATATGATGAGCAAGGATTGCTGAAACAATGAAGCACCTTTCTCTTAAACGTTAACATTTAATTGAATATATTTACAAATAATTTTTAAGCAAACCAGTGCCGACATATTTGTCCCACAGATTACGTCATATACCGGATTCAGGAAAATTATGGTGAGCAATGAAATAAAACTTCTTTTAAAGAATTGTTTTCCGTTCCGATGCATAGAAAAATGCTTAATCTGATTGTCCATTCTTGTTTCACTTTCGTGTTCCATATATCACTTCCAGAAAGCATACTTGAAAATAATAAATCGGAAAGAAATTTGATGAATTGCAAAACAGGAAAATGGGCGTTAGCAAAAAGTAAGTCTTTCTTTAAAAACTTTTTAGAATACTCATCAGCAAATAATAATAACATTATAGCAGAAGCATGTTATGAAATTTTCAAGCGTTAATTATTTCAGTATTTAACTTGTGGTAAGAAAAATTAGACTGTAAATTAAATTAATTAAATTAAATTCTGTAAATTAAACATTTGTACCCCCCCCCCTCCGAAAAAAATGGCATCCATAAAGAATTATTTTTAAAAATAGGATTAAATGCATTTTGCTAAAAAACAAACTACGCATGTTCCCGGTGTAAAAGTGCTTAAAATATGAATGTTCCATTTTAGAGGAGAAGGGGGGGGGGGAAAATCAATCTTTGGTTTTAAACCTGGTTGTTGTTTTCTGTTAATACGCTTCTATGAAAGACAGTACATAATTTCATATACAGTGAAACACTGTTTATATACGTCTTTTAAGGAAGTGATGTAAAAAAGACGTATAATTGAAATTTTACTAAACAATTTTCATTATTACAAATTTAATGCTACTAATGCAAATTCATTTAAAAGTATTAATTTTAAAGTTTTTTAAGATAGCATTTGTATAATACTACATAGTATGGAAATAAATAATTAAAAATTTATCATAAAAGTGAGGAAAACCATACCTTTATTGCATATCTTGAGTACTAATTATACAGGGTGTACACAAATGAAGTGACACATTTCAAAAATTAATTTAGAAAGAAATTAAAAATGTTGAAACTGCTGTTTTTTAAACGCTTTTACTAAGTTCGAAATATTTCATGTTTGTATGTGTGTAAGGTTGGATTTTCTGATCGATTTTTCACTCGCTTCATAATGCACTAGAGTTCTGAAATTTTGTATATTTATTGGATCTTGATGGCAATGCAATATTTTAATAATTTTAGAGCTCTCAATTATCAATTTTAAAAAAAAATTCGCAAAATTACGTTTGCACTCTGTAGGTTTCAGTCTCCATCTATAGTATTTTTGAGAACTAAAATACTTTACGCAGTAATTTAAATGTTTCAATAAAAATAAGTATATCCTATTATAGATTTTTTTTTAACGAAATTATTGCTGGAATTAGTTGAACACTGGATTTAAGTTCGAAATATTTTTTGTAAGGTCAGAATTTTGTGATGTATTTTTCACTCATTACCTAATGTATTATAGTATATCTGAAATTTTGTATATTCATTGGGTCTTCATGACAATGCAATATTTCAATAATTTTATAGTTCTTTTCAATAAAATAATTGTTGGAATTAGTTCAGGAAAAATTGATTCTAAGATCCCAAAATATTTATATTGCTGAATTATGAAATAAATTAAAGACTTCTTGAAAATAATAAATATAAAAAAAAATTTTAAAAATTACCAATGTATTAAAAAAGAATTTTTTCTCAAAAATTTGGAGGTTGAAAATAATAAATATATATAAAAAAAACTTTAAAAAAACCACTTTTACCAATGCATTAAAAAAGAAAATTTTTTCTCAAAAATCTGGAGGTCAAAACAAAAAGCGTGAGGCGCTGAAAACAATAGGAGAAAGATATAAAACCACAATGATGATCATAAGAAACGAAATGTTATTAAACATTCATCATATAAAATATATTATAAATGTGATTATAATTCTAATTTACTTACAGCTTTTCTACCTGCGCCTTACGCCTTTTCGATTTTTGTTTGGACCTCCAGATTTTTGAGAAAAAATTATTTTCTTTTTAATGCATTGGTAATTTTTTTTTCAAAAGTTATATATATATAATATGAAACGTTGTTCCGTTAAGTGAAGTGTAGAGGTTGTTGAAGAAGATTGCAGTCG
Organism: Araneus ventricosus; assembly: GCA_013235015.1. Taxonomy (NCBI): domain Eukaryota; kingdom Metazoa; phylum Arthropoda; class Arachnida; order Araneae; family Araneidae; genus Araneus; species Araneus ventricosus. The sequence continues at coordinate 595,933 of BGPR01000062.1, forward strand.
TTAAATGTCTAAAACATTTTATTACATTTCGAAAATAGGCAAAATTAAATTAGTTATAGAGTACTCAGTAATAGATTAAACTTTTAAAAGATTATGGGAATATTAAATCCATGGTCAGGAGTGGAGAATGGGGAACTTCAGCATTTTTTAAAAACACATGAAAGCCGTCCGTATTTGTTGAAAAAATCATTCTAATTTCAAATATGCAAGTGAAATTTTACAGAAAAATTTATTTATTTAAATATTGAGAGCGAAAGATGCACTGAAATAGCAGGAATCATGATGCAATCCGAAACGCACTCTCATTGGCCGAGTAGATTCTGGCGTCGAAGGTGCCTTCCTTTGCATACTTTTGAATTATAAATCATTTAAAGGCCATTTTCTAAAAATAATAAACACTTCTTAGTAGAAAATATTATATTCAACTTTGCATAGTAATACCTCAATTTTTTAATATTAATATTTGCTGTTTTCAATAAAACCTTATACCTCAACATTTATTATAGCACTGATATCAGCAAAATAAATTTCAAAACCAAAACAAGAATAATTCCACTTTTTAAATTAATGTCAAAAATTATTATATCAAATGAAACATATGATTGTAAACTTAATAACCCCAAATGAATTTTTTCAACATTAAATATCATGAATTTCAAAATTTAACATGCACACTGCAAGAGTATTTTCAAAATTTACTCAACTCTGATAATAGCACATTACCTTCAAAACAAAACTATTTCAAATATAATTTTAAATCAATTGATAATCTTAATTAATCATAAAGTTTAGAAACCAATATATAAAATGAAAAATCAACAAATATTTTTAAAACATAATGAACCAAAATCAATTTTTCAAAAGTAAAATAGAATTTGTAAGAACTTAATTAAATTGAATATTTGCAATTAAAAACTGTTATTTTTATACACAATTAGCAGCTGCATTTTTTTCTTTTGATCATTTACGCATAACACTATTTTCGATGATTGATTTTTAAACTTTAGCTTGAACGTGTCTGGATAGCATCTCGCGAAAGAAATTGGAACTTGTAGTAGAATCACGTAAAACATTTTTGTAGAACTTTTGAGATCACATATGATGTATGAAGAACTTATTGAAAACTTGGAGGTTAGATCTTGGGCTTTATAAACTAAATATCCACTGGAAGTAGAGTCGACATCCGTTATTTGTTTCCCGCACCGATGAAATGCTGGCGACTTTTATAACGTTATTCCGTTATGTAAGTGTAGAGGCAGTCGAAGAAGATTGCAGTCGTTAAAGTTCAAAACATTTTATTATATTTCGAAAATAGGCAAAATTAAATTAGTTATAGAGTACTCAGTAATAGATTAAACTTTTAAAAGATTACGGGAATATTAAAGCCATGGCCAGGAGAAAATGAATTTCGTCTAAAACGGCGTGACTTGCTTAGAGCGTTACATGATTACGAAAGAGCAAATTACGCAGACGCGGAGAGTTTTTATAATACCAAAAAAGGGGAAGTACCGAAGTTGAGGCTCTAGAAATATTGCGAGTCTAGTTAGAGTAGAAGTGTTTTTTATCATAGGATTGAAGTAGAAATAATTCGTTCGTAATTAAAAATTAACTGTCGTTAAGAAGGATTTATTTTAAAGATAGAAAATTTCTAAGTCATTACATATATATATATATATAAGAGGCAAAACATAATAGAAAAACAATAAAATAAAATAACAAACATTCATATCAAATTCGAAAGGATATGAAAAAACGAATTGAAAGTATATCAGAGTAAAGACAAAAATGCGAATAGTAACAGATGGAAAAATATATATAAATATATCAAATACACAATGCGTTATTATTGCGTTTTTCATTTCACATTTTATACTCTTTCATTTTACGATTTATACTCTCTCTCTATATATATTTTAAATAAGAGCGCATCTCAATTTTTTTTTCAGATAGGTAACGCGGCGTTACGCCATTCTAAATTTGTTACAGCGAGAAAATTCCGTATGCAATGGCTACCGATCAGCAGAAGCCGATGCGTGTTTTCTGGTTTCTTCTTTAGTTTTTCTTTAATATCACGAAAACTCTTCAGTTTTCACACTACATGTGAATTAACAAATTAAAGAACGTAAAATTATTTACAAATTCTTGCTTTTATTTTTCTTCCAGTTTTAATGTTTTCTCAGATAATGGCTCTAAACAAATTTTTGGTTTCCAGTAATTTATAACCCCCTAGACCAGAGTTTCTCAAACTGTGCTCTGTGGAACATTTAGTGCTCCGCAAAACAATTCCCAGTGCTCCGCGAAGAGGTAGGACATGTTTAAATATTTTTATGAAACAAATTTTGAAATTAAAAATATTTTTCACGAAAAAAAATGGAACAAAAATATTTTAATATTGTGACCTTTTGAGCTCTCGGTGTGTAACAAAAAATCTAGTATAAATAATTTTTCACCGATCCAGGTGAAACATTGATTACATAAAAAGGTTGTCGGCATTCAATGTGTCAGTTTCTCGTCCACCAGTCGACAAAACAAATTTACGTCAAAAGGCAACACGGAGCCAGACAGGGGCTATACCCACTCACTCGTTTACAGAAACAATTAGCTTCGACGCCTTTCCAGAAGTATCGGAAAATTTTTTATTGCATATAAAACTGGTTGTTTACTCACTTCTTAAATCAGTTGCATTTCAGTCAACATTGTTATAAAGTTCATTGTATGTAATTTATTATTCCTGTAGCTTCTCAGATTTTTCGTTTTGATGACAAAATATCTGTCTTGTGGAGGTTTCTTCAAATACTAAAGTAGTGATACGGGAAATAACATCGATTTTCTTTCAATGGGGATCGCTGGCTGGAGACGGGGTCCTTAAAAAACATCAAAACTTCTGCCAAGCCAATTGGAATAGACGTGGAAGCATCAACGTCCAAGAGGTATGTACTCGTTTTGATATTTTCCTGTATCAAAATAGTTAAACTCATTACGATATTTTAAAATCTTGAAAAATTAGAATCCCTAAAAATAAAATTTTACTATTCTCGTGTAAGATTTTGCATTATAGAATTTTTTAAAGTTTTACAATTTTACAGTAATTTTTTTTAAAAACCCTCGATGAATCTTTTTAGATGCAATATCTTATTTAAACTTTCTACTAAATTTATGCTGTTGTTATATACAGCTAATGTCCATATTGCTTTCTAATTGCAGTGTGAAAGAAGATAGAGGTGTTACTGCTGCTGTACAAGCTGGTTTTTCGGATGAATCATTGACTGCGGATGCAACAGAACTTCGTGATCTTGAACTATCGAATAAGTTGCATAGCTCTACTTCCTCGGATACAAGTTCCACAATTTAAAAAAAAAATTAAAACGAAAGTATCATGATTCTTATTTGGATATTGGGTTCGCTGAGACCACTGATAATAAACCTCAGTGCGTAATTTGTGTCAAAGTCTTTCCGAACAGTTCAATGTTTCCAGCAAAAATGCGTCATCATTTTGAGGGGGTCCATCCAGAATGAAGGGATAAATCAACTGACTTTTTTAGAAGGAAGTATATTGAACTCAGGAAAGTCCAGAAATGTATATTGTATTATTCAAAAACTGTCAACGAAAAGGCTTTGATGGCATCTTACTTAGTCAGTTACCGAATTGCTTGAGCTGGCGAAGCCCATAGCGTTGCTGAAAACCTTATCAAGCCTTGTGTAAAAGACATTATCGAATGCATGTTTGACAAAAAAAAGCTGTAAAAGTGACAGATGCAATTCATTTGTCAAATGACACAATCTCGCGTTGAATCGGGGACTTCGCAGAGAATATGAAAACTACTTTAATTTCTCGTATAAAATCCATCAAAGTTTCGCTTCAAATGGGTGTATCAACTGATGTTGCTGGTTTGGCAATATTAATGGTAATTTTACTCTATCCATATTTGGACTCTTTTCATGAGGATTTACTTCTCTGCAAGCCATTACCGTCTACCTCAACTGGCACTGAAATATTTAAATTATTAGATGAATTTTTCATGGAGAATAGCATCCTATGGGATAACTGTGTTGATGTGTGCACAGATGGGGCGAAAGCTATGACTGGTAAGATGTCTGGTGCAATCGCAAAAATAAAAGGAAAAGCCAAGGGGTGCAGCAGCGTCCACTGCATACTTCATCAACACGCTCCTGCAATGAAGAAAATGTCACCTTTTAAAAAGGAAGTACTGTCTGAAACTGTTAAAATAATAAATTTTATAAAATCGCGACCTAAGAATAACAGGTTGTTCAAAATCTTATGTGATGACATGGAGAGTCTGCATACGTCTTTACTTCTTCACCCAGAAATAAGGTGGCTCTCCCGTGGTAAAAGTTTAATCCGCCTCTTTGAACTAAGGAATGAAGTCGGAATCTTCCTGAGAGACAATAATTTTGCTTTGGGAGAGAAGTTGTGTGATGAACGTTCGCTAATGAAATTGGCGTATTCGGCAGATATTCTTTTTTAAAAATTAATGATTTATGTTTCTCACTTTAAGGAAAAACAGTAACTGTTTTTGATGCTACTGATAAAGTGGAAGGATTTAAAAAGAAACTGAAGTATTGGGTAGACTACATCGAAAACGGAAGCCTGGATTGTTTTCCACTAACAAAAGGATTTGGAAAAGAACTCGAATCAGACATTCCTGCGGATATCTTAAACGAGTTTGAAGTTCATCTTTTGCGTCTGATTGATGATTTCAACTCTTATTTTCCAAAAAGATTGCATGAAAACTTAAAAGAAAACGTTTGGGTTGTAGAACCATACTCTATATCCAAAAAACCATCCTCTCTGACATCACAGGAATATGAATGCTTGCTTGATTTGACATCAGATACAGCGATAACATCAAAGTTTAAAACTGAGAAATCAATCTCAGATTTTTGGTGTACGCCAAAAGATGAATTGAAAGTCCTATCAGATAAAGCGAATCTTTTTCTCCTGCCCTTCGCAGCCACTTATTCAGTCGAAACAGGATTCTCCGCATACACCGCTACTAAAACAAAATACAGATCACTTCTCAATGCAGAGCAAGATATTCAGTTGCAACTATCCGAAATTCAGCCAGATTTAATCTCATTGTGCAAATCAAAACAGCCTCAACCTTCTCATTAAATTTCTGTTTCACGAAACCAAGTAAAAATTTGCCAGAAATGTAATGATGCAAAATTAATAAAATAACTAATTGTGGATCTGCAATATTTGCCCTAAATTTATTTCCAATTTTTTTCATGTGTGTGTTTTCTGTCTGCAATGGGAAATTAGTGCAGAAAAAAAATAATAAACGGTCAAATGTAATGTCCTGCAAGCTTAAATGACGAAATTACCTTGTATCGTCAATGCTATTTTGTCGTTTGTAACGATCCCATTGGACGATTGCAGCGCCACCTCCCGTGCTGAGTATTTTTGCCATGATATTCATTAGTTGGACGATGGACATTTCTCTGTCTGGGATTGAGTTATTGCCCCCCGTTTGTAACATTAATTATAACTATTTTTATTTACTGTAAATATTAATTTTGTGTAATGTGAAGTGTCTTTTGTGTAG
>BGPR01000062.1:604474-622158 GCA_013235015.1 Araneus ventricosus
CCCCAAATTAATTTTGTCTTTGTTTATTTATTTTCTTTTAGAGCTAGCCGAAATTTTTAAATAGTTGCTACACGTTCTATTTACTAAATACAGTATATAGCTGCGAGATAAGTTTTAGTGCTCCGCGTTGAATTTCCAATTTCAAGGGTGCTCCGTGACTGAAAAAGTTTGAGAACCACTGCCCTAGACCACCGAAATGACATGTTAGCTATCGGAAAAAAACTTTTTGTGATGCGCTCTCATTTAAATAAAATTCGTAGTTCCAACATTTTTAGTTGTTTTTTTAAATTAATTTTTAAAATGTGTCACTTCATTTGTGTACACCCTGTACATATCTTATACGATCTACGTGCATACAGGTGGGCGTTTAATGAAGAAAATCTTTAACCATCTTCTGACGTTTTGATTGTCTGTGTGTTTTAAGTACACCATTATGAATCGAATTAAGTTCATCGAATGTTTTTTTTTTTCACTATTCTTTTGACAAAAGCAACAGAGTCCATTGCTTCTTTAAAGAAAGGCGGAATAACTTCATCATCGCTTAAATTAGCACCAGGCAATTTATCTTCTATTAATTCATCAAATGCGAATAATTTCGAAATCTTGGTATATCTTTATCACAATTCACATACTAGAAAGGAGAAAATTTTCACATTTTAGAACGGGGTAAACGACGTATAACCGAAGCCTTGCGTCGTATAAACGAAGTACTTTATCATTACAATGAATACGAATGAATCGGGACTGTGTTCAAACGATGCACAGTGGTGAAAAATCCAAAAAAGTTGGCCAAAAAGGGAATTTAAAAATATTTTGGTAAAGCAATAAAACTTAATTATATTGATAGCCTAATAGATGGCGGTAATTTTTGTTTACTTTTCACCAAGGTTATGGCACGCAAGGCGCTAAAACAATTCGGCAAACTTTAGAACTCTTTTCAAAACCGGCGTTTTGACATTCATGTCGAAGTTTGCTGTGTTATATTTTTGTTCGATTTTGATATGGAATCTCTTCAAGAAAGTATGTACTTGCTTTTTATTCCATATTAATAGGAAATAAGCCGTTTTATTAAATAATTACTGGTCTTACAAATATGAAAGTTATTTTTTAACATGTCTATTAGATATATTTAAGGAAAAAATATGCGATTCCAAGGAATTCTGTTGTTATAAATAAATTTAAAGTTTATATTCTTAGCCTTCTAACCAAAATAAATTTACTTGCTACTTTTTTTTCGTTCAGAACTGTGTAAATTTTTCTATGCATATTGTGATGCCTTGGTCTATGAGCGACCAAGTGTAAACAAATAAGTGCAATGCTTAGGTTGACCTAAGTACTTTTATTTACGCAGCTATAATTTAAATAACAATTTCTTGCATAAGAAATCTGGAATAAATGATTATATATAAAGTTCGTTCATTTGAGTTCAAAATTCATTTGTCGTTAAAGTTGGATGGAGTTGGAGTTCCACAAGAGATGGAGATCAATATAGGATGGATAGATTTCCCCTATCAGGGTGATAGCCTAAGCACGAGACTACAAGGAGTGCTCGAAATTCGACGAACCGAGATTTCGAAATAATGCTGATTCTCAGTTGTCGTTGCCAAAATCCGATTAAATTCGGGACTTTAATTCAGAACTGATCACGCAGCTCTTTTTTTCACTGCCGGAGCCTGAAACGCCCACGGAACTCCCTAATCGGTTCTTCACTGCTCTCCTCTTGTTAAAAATCCAACACCCCCTTTTTGTTCCTACCTCAAGAGGTGGAGCTCCGCCTCCCTTTCTTTCCACTAGACAACCGGACTGCCATGCGACCAACGACTAAACGTCTAACTCTACAATGGTCAATTCCGACCGTGGGAAGGTTCCTAGGTTTGATAACCACAAGAGCTATGCAGGTGTGACATGAAGAACACCACTAATCTCCTGATAGCCGACCATATGCGCTTTTTGACAGTTATTTATTCCTGTGTATTGTGGTCGTCCTCTGTTTGTAGATGTTACCTTCGCGAATGTCCTTTTAATGACCACCAGGTATGGCTGGCTTGCGGTCTAAGTGAAAAGTGCTCGACTCTTTCTGGTGGGAAAATGTCCTCGCGGGAAGGAAAAACATCACATTCTTTTAGGGAACATTTAGATTGAATCAAGATCAATTATTCGCCGAGTCCTGATACTATTTTATAAAAGTAATTCTTCACTGGACAAAAACGTGATGAACAAACATTTTCTATCAAAAGTTTGTGAGGTTTTACATGTTGAGGGTGAATTCCCTGATTCCGAAAAAAGAAAACTTTCGAAGTTAATTTTTGAATATCAATCAAAATGGAAAACTGCTCGAAGAAATCATATTAAGTTTGAAGAAAAGTATAAAATGTGGTTGAAGAGTTCCGTTCATTTTCATATACCAAAGAAACGAGGTTCAACTGGGTGGTCATTAAAATTTTGAAGAGAGCAATGAAAGAACTAGAAGAAGAAGAACAGAAGAATTGCGAGAGAAAACAGGTTCGAAGAGTCTAATGTATGCAGCTCAAATGAAATACAGATCGGAGGGACACACTGAAACTGCTGATATCTTGCGAGTTCTAACAACCAGAAGCAGCAAAAGTATATCAACAGGCCATATCAGTGCCAAAAATGCATGCAATGTCAGAAGATAAAGCCTTATCACTGTTGATTAATGGCAAATTAACAAAATTTCAATACAATCTGATAAGAAATAGTGCTCTCGAAGAAGACTCCACTTTGTACCCTAATTATGAAGCTGTAATAAAAGCTAAAAGAATGTGTTATCCAAAAAATATTTTCTTAAGAGAAACTTCAGCGCAGGCGCCTTTACAGGATTTACTTAATCACACTGTAAAGAGACTGGTTAAATCACTTGATGAGGTTTTCTTATCTTTCGAAGACAATGTTAATAATATTTGTTTAATTAGTAAATGGGGTATTGATGGTTCCTCTGGACAATCTGAATATAAACAACACTTTGAGGATACAACAGCTACCGGTGCCAGTATTTTTGTCTCGTCACTTGTTCCTTTGAAGTTAATTTTTGGAAGCCTAGATGAACAGCATACTGCGCAGTGGCAAAACCCACGGCCATCTTCTCCTCGATACTGTAGACCTATACGACTCCAGTTCGTTCCAAAATCAACACAAATTCTAAAACAAGAAGCTGAGTATGTTACAAACCAGATAAGTAATTTAATTTCAACAGATCTTCAAATTAGTGACAAGAATCTTTTAATTAGTCATAAATTAGTACTGACAATGATAGACGGCAAAGAAGCAAACACTATTACGAATACTACATCGAACCAAAGATGCAATTTTGTGCCACGCCACAAATAAACAGTTCAATAACCTCAATTTTTGTTTAAGGCAATCAATCAATGAAAACCTTCTTCAGTTAGGACTTCATTGCTGGATCAGATTATTGGAATGGTGGTTGCATTTGTCGTATAAACTTTAGTTATACAAATGGCAAGCTTGGGGAGGTGAGAATAAAAATGCTGTTGAAATGGTAAAAAATAGCATCCAAGATCAATTTAAACAGCAACTAGGTCTCATAGTTGACAAGCCGAAGCATGGCTATGGCAGTAGTAACGAAGGGAATACTGCTTGGAGGTTTTTCGAAAATTATGTCGTTTCGTCCAAAATGTTGGGTATCAGTAAGAATCTCATTTATAGAGCTTGAATTATTCTATCTGCTCTAAACTGTGGTTTTGCCATTTGTAAATTTAAAATATATTGTATGAAAAATATATTGTATGCAGTAGTTTATCTTAAGCATTATGTTTGGTATCCAATGCCAACTACAGTACATAAAGTCCTCTTACACGGACATGCTATAATTAAAGAGACTATTGTACCTATAAGCCTCTTATCAGGAGACTAAAAACAAATATATTAAAATATATCGGACGGATTTTACGCTTAAAATGTCTCGATTAAAGACGATGGCAGATTTATTTCACAGTCTCCTAGCTTCTTCTGACCCATATATTACAAGCCTACAAAAGGTATTTAAAATATACAACAAATGTTATCCCTCTGATTTGCTTAGCCTCTTGAAAGAGATATAAATAAAGAAGAATTATTGACACAACAAACTCATTAAATTAATTACAATTATTTTTATTTGATTTTCTTTTATGTATTTTCGAATTACGATGCAATGTTTTTCAAGTGTCTCTCGCAAAAATATTTCTTGTATATGCTTAAATAAGTATTCTAGTACCCTATTGTTTCTTTTTATGTTTAATCCTTGTAAATTTTGTCACTTATTACTCGTAACTAATAACATAATTGAAAAATAAATACATTATAATAAGTCAATTACTGTTATTTTATTCATTTTCCTTCTGATTATAATGTAAATACTGTTTAGTGATCTTTCAATCCCTTCATTAATTGAGAATTTCTTCAAAATGACATCTATCCAACATTTCTTTAAAGATTTTGATATAAATATAACTTGGTTTCAACATTTAATAATTTTGGCCAGCTTTTTCGCATATTTCACCACTGTGCTACGTGTAAATGAGAAACGTATAAACGGTGCTTTATTATATTTTGGTGTAACTGTACCACTAGTCAATATTTGTCATCACATCAGGCATACCTATATACATAACACCACTTCCTGTTCCCGTGCCTAGAGTCCTTATGACTCTTTATAACCGGTTTCAATGGACAGGAAGTGGAAGCTTACCGAGACCACCAAGTAACAATACTGAAAACAAGGGAATGGTAACATGAACATGAGAGTTACAATGTAAGTCCAGGACCTTTGAGGTTTACTGTATGCAGTGGCGGCTCGTCAGCTCAGAAACAAGCAATGCTGAAAAAGTTGTATAGACCTAAGTTGTAGTTAATTTTGTGCTGATTATTTTGGTATGTAATGATGATATACTAAAAATTGATAGTTTTTGAATTATAAGCAAAAAAAAAAAAAAAAAAACTGGGGGAAAAAATTTCATGTTTTTGGCTATAACTAAAATTCCAACAAAAATTATTGGTGGCAAACCTCAGATTCGTAATCAGCACCCAAAAAACATAAAAAAAACAAACAAATTATAACTCCTCCAGAATTGGATTTAAAAAAATTACTTAACGACTGAACTGCTAAGAAAAAGCGAACAAAAAAAAGCCAAATGAGGAAGTCGCGCCAATCTTGAGCTGAAAAAATGCAGCTCAAATGAATGCAATTTCATGCGGAGAAAGGGTTGTTTTTCTCCCGCTTCGCGTTGCTCATTGCGTTAGATTCGGATCCTGAGGAGGGGCAAAACTCTCTGCAACTCTGGTCTGTCTCTCTCTTAATTCTTGATTGATTTTCTGTCTTCCTCTTACATTTTTTATTACTTCTTTGCCATTTTCGTTGATCACTGAATTCTCAAAGTGTAAAATTAAGCCAATTAGAATAAAAACGAAAATACAATCTTTTAAAATAATTTCAGGGGGGGGGGACTGCAGCTCTTATGGACGAGCCGCCACTGACTGTATGAGAAGGATGACAAACACAGTTGGGAAAACTGTTACAGAACAAGAACGCGGTAAAATAGCTCAAGTACAAAAATGAGCTTGGAAAGTCGTAAAACATTATGAAACTGTTATACAAGAAGGAAAAAAAAAAAAACCCCATTCTAAATACTGGAATACAGAAACAAATATTTACAAATATGTACAACACTGCGAAACATATTACACTGCAGATTTCTGTGGTACTTTCTAAAAGTGGTGAACTTCAATTTTTAATTCTGTATAAAGTAAATTTTTGTAAAAAAAATTTCGTACCAGTTAATTTTTCTCTTATATTTACAGTATTTATTCAGATGCTGTTAAAGCATTGAAAATTTGGTCTGGTGAAAGCAAACTAGTCTACACCTATTCAACTGGAAGTCGAGCCACTCAAGTTGAATATTTCAAACAGACAATCCTAGGAGACGTGTCAAATGTAAGTTTTATGAAAAATTAGGTATTTGGCTTTTTTTAAAATGTGGATTGCTCTTTTCTATCTTCCGTATTGGTTAAGCTTATTTCATGTTACTAAGGCTCGGGCTATTTTCTAGTGTTCGTCAGTGGGATTATAATTTTTATAATGCAGTGGATGATCAGTTAACGAACAGGCCAGATTACGAACAAAGCGGACAACGAACACTTTGTTGAAAGTTTTTATGTTTGGACAGCGAGAACATCTCGCAGAACAAACACGCATGAGGATATGATGTGTAGAATTTGTAGTTCTGAAACTTACTGACAACTGTTGGCCACCATCGTAGGAGAGATGGGCAACCGAAAGAGGGATACCAAAGGGTTACCAAGAGCCGCAGCGGACAGATGCGTTCACTTTTATACCACTATGAACAGCTTCTAGGACGAGATTCTGACAATTGTATCGGTAACATCGTGGGTTGCATAGTGATTTCTGTTCTCTTAATTTTTGTAACAGCTTCTCTGGTTGTTTTATTTAAAAAATATTAATTTATTTATTAAACCAGTCAATTTAATTAAATTTCCATAAAAATCCATAGTAAATCATAAATCAGTTAACGGGCATCATCATTCGATGAATTATTTTCGACTAGCTGTTACCCGCGACTTCGTGCGCGAAGAATTTGAATTATTCTTTTTTTTAATTCACGAATGTAAATGTTTTGTTGCATTTTGAAAGGGGAAAGTAAAAGTTCTGACAGTTGATAATACTTATTTGGACGGCTGACAGGAGTGTACTGTACATGTATGCTGATATAGTTATGTACATTGTTTATCTATGCTGATACACTTTCATATATCATGTTATTTGCACAAATGTGGAGGTTGTGTGGGCTGGACACACGTGAACACGCCACATATAGTTGCCCATGCGAAAAATATGGTTTTTCCAAATGTACGCCTGCCACTTTCAGTGTCTGGCCCTGAGCCTCGCAAATGATATTTTTAAAGGGATTTGTTACCTTTTGAACTGAGATGATAAATCCTTCGGTGTTATCGGAAGGCGTGGAATTAAAACACTCTCTTTTCTCCCTATATCAGTCATAACAGTAGCTTTCACGGCGTTTGTACCTAGGTGTGTAATTTGTAACCATGTGCCATTGCGCAGTCTCGGTATATCGAGGTTACGTATTAGTAGTACTGGCACACCGACTTTCAATCTCGGCTTGTCGGAATGTGCCCCCGACAATTCTAAGATCTTGAAGAGCTCTACAGAATATGATGTTCCTTGTTAATGCCCATTACCGTATCTACAGAAGGATATTCTGTAATATCTCACTGTGAAAATTAAACAAAACATCGAGAGAATAATTCACTAACGTCATTGGATCACTGTGTAACCGTATTAAAAGCTTTAAATGCTACCACAACAGGAAACCGGAAGTGTAAAGTCTCCTTTGTTGTTTATGGTCAAAGAAAGCAATATTTTCTTATATTAACTTTAACATTGGCAAAAGCCCGCGCGCGGAACAATAATTTGGCTTGAATTTATTTCTATAAGAATAAAAAGTATTGTTAGAAATTACGTTAAAAAAATATTTTTAAACCTTTATAGCAATCAGAGAAAACATTTCATCGCAATGGAATTAATAGCATTTAACATATCATTTTCTGGTCTTTAAAATTGCATAAAAAGAATTGTTGTCTAATAAAGATTTCAGAAGTTATTGGCAAAAAACGTCTAAGCAATAGACTTAAAAGCGGCTAATGTTCGTTATTTAATTAAATATCTTAAGAACTAATTAACTCTGAAAGTTGAAAATAGCACTTTCTGTGTAAATTTCATGTCGCTACCGTTCACCGTTTAGGGGGAGTTCTTGTGATCGACCGGCAGACAGACAGATACATGTAATTTCTGCCTTGTTTTATAGATATTTATAAGCATAAGCAAAATTTTCAGAAATAAAGATAAATTAGTTCAAAGTCTAACCATTTCCTAGCAACTGAGTAACTATAAATTTGCGTTTTTCAAAAACGTCTGCACGTAAAATTTAAAAAATTAATAAAAATTGAATGAAAAATGTCACAGAAATAAAATTGGTATCACTGAAAAGGTAAAATTTTGATCTTTAAGATGGTATAAAAATAATTTGTATCGGACAATTTGTTCGGAAGTTACAGCGGAAAAAAGGATTACGTGATAGTTGATTTTAAAAATAATTTATTCCACATGTTTTCGCATTCCTGAAGGATCACGTGACAGTTGAGTGAAAAATAAAAATCTTCATCGCGAATCGCGAAGTCAATGGGCTTTCTTTGTTAACTAATTTTAATCTGTAGTCAAAAATAATTAATTTAACGTGATTTCACCTAGCCTATGTCCGTTCTTGGGTTTGAAGCTACAACTCTGCCAATTTTCATCCAAATCGGTTTGGTAGTTTGGTCGTGAAAGCTTAACAAACAGACAGACAGAAAGAAAGACAGACAGACAGACTTTCGCATTTATTATATTACTAGCTGTTACCCGCGACTTCGTGCGCGAAGAATTTGAATTATTCTTTTTTTTAATTCACGAATGGAAATGTTTTGTTGCATTTTGAAAGGGGAAAGGAAAAGTTCTGACGGTTGATATTACTTAATTGGATGGCTGACAGGAGTGTGCTGTACATGTATGCTGATATAGTTATGTAAATTGTTTATCTATGATGATATACTTTAGTATACCACGTTATTTGCACGAATGTAGAGGTTGTGTGGGCTGTACACACGTGAACAGGCCACATATAGTTGCCCATGGGAAAAATATGGTTTTTCCAAATGTACGCCTGCCACTACTGTGTCATTGCGCAGTCTCGGTATATCGGTTACGTATTAGTAGTACTGGCACCGACTATCGTTCCTGGAGCTTGTCAGATGCCCTGTCAGTTCCAAGATCTTGAAAGGCTCTACAGAATATGATGCTCCTTGTTAATGCCCATTACCGTATCTACAGAAGAATATTCTGTAATATTCATAACGAAAATTAAACAAAACATCAGAGAATAATTACTAACGTCATTTGGATCACTGTGTAACCGTATTAAAGCTGTAAATGCTACCACAACAGAAACCGGAAGTTTAAGTCTCCTTTGTTATTTATGGTCAAAGAAAGCAATATTTTCTTATATTAATTTTAACGCACTTGGTAAAAGCCCGCGCGCGAACAATGTGGCTTGAATTTATTTCTATAAGAATGGATGAAAAGTATTAGAAATTACGTTAAAATATTTTAAACATAGCAATCGGAAGACATTTCATCACCAATGAATTAATATCATTAAAAGATAATTTTCTAGTCTTTAAAATGGCACTTAAAAAATGGTATTTGTCTAATAAAGATTTCAAGTTATTGAAACGTCTAACATTAGGCTTAAAAGCGGCTAATATTCGTTATTTAATTAAATAACAGAACTAATTAACTGAAAGTTGAAAATAACAGCACGACCTAAAATATGCTCTAAGTGCCGTGTGTAAATTTCGTCGCTACCGTTCACCGTTTGCAGGAGGACTTCTTGTGACCGACGATCGACAAACAGTGAAGACAGATACATGTAAATTCTGCCTTATTTTATGGATACTTATAAATATAATCAAAATTTTCAGAAATAAAGGTAAAATAACCGTTTTCATTGTCCGATACAAATTATTTTATACCATGTAGATCAGGGTACCAGTGATACCAATTTTATTTCTGTGACATTTTCCTTCAAGTTTTATTCATTTTAAAGTTTAATAATTTTTTTACATTTGAACGATTTTGAAATAACATAATTTATACTTCGCTGCTTGGGAAACGCTTAGACTTTGAACTAATTTATCTTATCTCTGAAAATTTTGCTTATGTTTATAAATATCTACAAAACAAGGCAGAAATTACATGTATCTGTCTGTCTGTTGATCGATAAGACGCTCACAAGAACTCTCCTAAACGGTGAACGTTAGCGACATGAAATTTACACACAAGGTGCTACTTTCAGCTTTCAGAGTTAATTAGTTCTTAAGATATTTAATTAAATAACAGTATTAGCCTTTAAGCCTAATGCTTACACGTTTTGCCAATAACTTCTGAAATCTTTATTAGACAACAAATATTTTTTATGCCATTTTAAAGACAATGATCTTTTAATGCTATTAATGCCATTTGCGATCCTGCTCCGATTGCTATAAAGGTTTAAAAAAATATTTTTAACGTATTTTCTATAATACTTTTTTATTCTTATGAAATAAATTCAAGCCAAATTACTGTTTCGAGCCTTGGGATTTCTCGAATGTTTAAAATTAATAAAAGAAAATGTGCTTTCTTTGACAAGCAACAAAGGAACTTTACTTCGGTTTCCTGTTGTGGTAGCATTTGCAACTTTAATAAGGTTACACAGTGATCCAATGACGTTGATGAATTATTCTCTCAGTGTTTATTTAATTTTTTCACAGTGAGATATTACAGAATATCCTTCTGTAGATACGGTAATGGGCATTACTGAGGAGCATCATATTACAGATGATGATTCAAGATCTTAGAATTTGTCAAGGGGCACCTTCCGACAAGCCTAGAATGATAGTCGGTGTGCCAGTACTCTAATACATATCGATATACCGAGACTGCGCAATGGCACGGTTAAAAATTACACACCCTAGGTACAAACGTCGTGAAGCTACTGTTATGACTGATATAGGGAGAAGAGGTGTTTAATTTCCACGCCTTCCAATGCTTTCCAGAAGGATTTATCATCTCCCAGTTCAAGATAACAAATCCCTGTAAAATAATAATTTGCAAGGCTCCAGGGCAGACACTGAGGAGTAGACGACGTACATTTGGAAAAACCATATTTTTCCCATGGGCAACTATGGCCTGTTCGTGTGTACAGCCCACAACCTCTACATTCGTGCAAATAAAGTGGTATACAAAGTATATCATCATAGATAAACAATTTACATAACTATATCAACATGATGTACAGTACACTCCTGTCAGCCGTCAATTAGTATTATCCAACCGTCAGAACTTTTTCCTTTCCCCTTTCAAAAATGCAACAAACATTTACATTCGTGAATTAAAAAAAGAATAATCAAATTCTTCCTTTGAGGTCATGGGTCACCATTCGTTGAAAAAATAAAAATCTTCATCGCGAACCTGGAGTCAATGGGCTTTCTTTTGTTAACTATTTTAATCTGTTAAGCAAAAATAATTAATTTAACTGATTTCACCCATACCTATGTCCGTTCTTGGGTTTGGGCACAACTCGCCAATTTTCTACTCCAAACATTTGGTAGTTTGGTCGTGGAAAGCTTAACAAACAGATCAGATAGAAAGAAAGACAGACAGACAGACTTTCGCATTTATTATATATACTAGTTGTTACCGCGACTTCAAGCGAGAATTTGAATTATTTTTTTTTAATTCACGAATGGAAATGTTTTGTGCATTTTGAAAGGGGAAAGGAAAAGTTCTGAGGTTGATATTACTTAATTGGATGGCTGACAGGAGTGGCTTACTGTATGCTGATATACAGTTAAGATTGTTTTATCTATGATGATACTTTTAGTATACCTTACGATTATTTCAATTGAATGTAGAGGTTGTGTGGGCTGTACCGTGAACAGGCCACATAATAGTCCGTCTATGGGGAAAAATATGTTGTTTCAAATGTACGCCCTGCCAACTGTGTGTCATTGCGCAGTCTCGGTATAATTGAGGTTATGTATTAGTAGTACTGCATAATCGACTATCATTCTAGGCTTGTCGGAAGATGTTCCCGTCAGTTCACTAGTATCTTAGTACTCTACAGAATATGATGCTCCTTGTTATGCCATTGGTTCTCAGAGTAATTATTCTGAATATCACGTGAAAATTAAAAACAAACATCGAGAGAATAATTCACTAACGTACTGGATCATCGTGAACCGTATTAAAAGCTGTAAATGTCTACTACAAAGGAAACCGGAAGTTTAAAAGTCTCCTTTCGTTATTACAAAAAGAAAGCAATATTTTCTTATATATAATTTTAACACTGGTAAAGCTCCGCGCGAAATCAGTGAATTTGGCTTTGAATTTATTTCTATAAGAATGAAAAGTATTATTGAAATTACGTATAAAAAATATTTTAAACCTTATAGCAATCGGAGAGACATTTTCTATGCAATGGAATTAAGTCATTAAAAGATAATTTTCTGGTCTTTAAAATGGCATAAAATAATTGTAGTTGCTCTAATAAAGATTCTCAGAAGTTATTTTCAAAAACGTCTAAATTAGGCTTAAAGCGGCTAATGTCTGCAGTTATTTAATTAAATATCTAAGAACTAATTAACTGAAAGCTGTGAAAATAATCAACTTTGACCTAAAAAATATGCTCTAGAATGCCGTGTGTAAATTCTCACGTCGCTACCGTTCACCGTTTAGGAGGACTTCTTGTGACCGACTACGATCGACCGACAGACAGACAGATACATGTAAATTCTGCCTTATTTTATGGATACTTATAAATATAATCAAAATTTTCGAGAAATAAAGGTAAAAAAATTGAACGAACAAATTGTCCGATACAAATTATTTTATACCATCTTAAAGATCAAGAATTTTACCTTTTCAGTGATACCAATTTATTTCTGACATTTTCCTTCAAGTTTTATTCATTTTTAAAGTTTAATATTTTTACGTGCAGACGATTTTGATAACAAGGTTCTACTTCGTGCTAGGAAGCCTTAGACTTTGAACTAATTTAGTCTTTATCTCTGAAAATTTTGCTTATGTTTATAAATATCTACAAAACAAGGCAGAAGCGTACTGTCTGTCTGTTGATCGATAGGTCGTCTAAGAACTCCTCCTAAACTTGAACGTTAGCGACATGAAATTTACACAAGGTGCTAATTTTCAGCACCAGAGTTAATTAGTTCTTGAATATTTAATTAAATAACGAACATTAGCCGCTTTTAAGCCCAATGCTTAGGTTTTGGACAATAACTACAAAATCTTTATTAGACAACAAATATTTTTTATGCCATAAAGACCAGAAAATGATCTTTTTAATGCTATTAATGCCATTGCGATGAAATATTTTCTCGATTGCTATAAAGGTTTAAAATATTTTTTAACGTAATTTCTAACAATACTTTTATTCTTATAAAATAAATTCAAGCCAAATTACATTTCAGCGCGCGAGTTTTGCCAGTGTTAAAATTAATAAAATATTGCTTTCTTTGATATAAACAACAAAGACTAACTCGGTTTCCTGTTGGTAGCATTTACACTTTTAATAAGGTTACACAGTGGATCCAATGTGATGAATTTCTCTCGATGTTTTTTTAATTTTCGAGTGAGATATTAAGACATATCCTTCTGCTAGATACACGGTAGCATGGGCATTAACAAGGAGCATCATATTCCGGATGAATATTCAAGATTGTAGAATTGTCGGGCACCTTCGAACAAGCCTAGGAGTCATAGTCGGTGTGACCAGTACTCAATACGTAGACACTCGATACTCCGAGAACTGCGATGAGCACACGGTTAAATTACACACCTAGGTACAAACGTCGTAAACTACTGTTATGACTGACTAGAGGAGAAGAGAGTGTTTAATTTACGCCCCGATAACACCGAAGGATTTATAATCACTCGTTCAAAGATAACAAATCCCTAGTAAAATATATTTGCAAGGCTCAGGGCCAGACACTGAAAGTGGCGGCGTACATTGGAAAAAACCATATTTTTTCCCATGGGCAACTATGTGGCCTGTTCCAGTCCTTGGCATCCACCATACCTCTATTCGTGCACAGTGGTATACTGAAAATATATCATCATTGATAAACAATTTACATAAGGCTATCTCATGGCACTGCATGTTAACTCCCCATCGCCACAATTAAGTAGTACAACCGTCAGGAACTTTTTCCATTTCTCCTTTCAAAATGCAAACAAAACTTTCATTCGTGAGATTAAAAAAGAATAATCCAAATTCTTCGCGCAGGGTCGCGAGGTCACAATAGTTGAAAAATAAAATCTTCATCATAAATCCTTGAGTCAATGGGCTTTCTTTGTTAACTTATTTTTAATCTGAAGTCAAATAATTAATTTAACGTGATTTCACCTAACCTATGTCGTTCTTGGGTTTGGCTTTACAACTCTGCCAATTTCATCCAAATCGGTTTGTGGTTTGGTCGTGAAAGCTTAACAAACAGACAGACAGAAAGAAAAGACGAACAGACAGACTTTTTCGCATTTATTATATTACTAGCTGTTACCCGCGACACTAGATGCGCAACAAAATGACCACGAACTCACGAATGAAAAATATTTTGTTACGAGAAAAAAAAGATTCATGTACTAGTGGACAACTATTGAAATATTCACCATACAACAATACTGACTCTCGAATTATAATAAGTGTTATCTATGATGATACTAGTACCACGTTGACTACACAATGTAGAAAGTCTGACAATGAGCTTCTTACCGTGGCTTTGCTATGAACCTTACATTGATGGAAAAATATGGACTCAACAATACCCCTTACCATAATCATGCGCAGTCTCGAGGCAGCATATCGAGGTTACGTATTAGTAGTACTGGCACACCATTTATCATTTACAAACTGTCGGAAGATGCTCCTGTCGGTTCCAGATCTTGAAGAGCTCTACAAGGGCCTTGATGCTCCTTGTTAGTAACGATACCGGTATCTACGAAGAAGAATATTCTGTAATATTCACTGTGAAGATTAAACAAAACATCGAGAGGAATAATTCACTAACGTCATTGGATCACTGTGTAACCTGTTAAAGCTGTAAATGCTACCACAGCAGAGAGCCGGAGTTTAAGTCTCGCTGTTATTTGTGGTCAAAGAAAGCAATATTTTCTTATATTAATTTTAACACTGGTGTTAAAAGCCCGCGCGCGAAACGGTAATTTGGCTTTGGAATTTATTTCTATAAGAAATGAAAAGTATTAAATTACGTTAAAAATATTTTAAACCTTCTCTTTAATCAGGCGTTATTATCTCGCAATGGAATTAATATCTGTAAAAGAATATACAGTCTTTAAATAACTTTATACTCAATTGGTAATCAATACTCAGAGATATATTAAGCTATCTAACGATAGGTAAAGCATTAATCTTTAGACTGACTATTAATATCTTAAAGTAATTAACTCTGAAAATTGAAAATAACTAACTTTGAACAAAACAATAATAAGAATTGGGTGTGTGGGGTACAAGTCGCTGCCGTTCTGCAGGAAGAACTACTAATGACCGACCGATCGACAAAACAGACAAACAGACTCTATCATAAGTCTACTGTATTCCTATCAGATGCCCTTAAATATAATCAAAATTTTCCAGAAATAAAGGTAAAAATAACCGAACAAAATTTGTCCGATACAAATTATTTTATACCGATCTTAAAGATAAATTTTACCTTTTCAATGATACCAATTTTTATTTCTGTGACATTTTTCACTTCAATTTTTATTATTTTTTAATATTTTACGTGCAGACGATTTTGAAATAACCAAATTATACCTACTTCATTGCTAGGAAGGTAGACTTGAACTAATTTTATTTATTCTCGAAAATTTTTATATGCTTTATAAATATCTATAAACAAGGCAGAAATTACATGTATCTGTCTGTCTGTTGATCGATGGGTCTCACAAGAACTCCCCAAACGGTGGAACGTTAGCGACATGAAATTTACACAAAGGTGCTATTTTCAACTTCAGAGTTAATTAGTTCTTAAGATATTTAATTAAATAACGAACATTAGCCGTTTTAACCTATTGCTTAGACGTTTTCCAATAACTTCTGAAATCTTTATTAGACAACAATTATTTTATGCACATTTAGACCAGAAAATGATCTTTTAATGCATATTAATGTACATTGTGATGAAATGATTTTCTCGATTGCTATAAAGGTTTAAAATATTTTTTAACGTAATTTCTAACAATACTTTTATTCTTATAGAGAATAAATTCAGCCAAATTATCTGTTTTGGCGCGGGTTTTTGCCAGTGTTAAAATTAATAAAGAAAATATTGTTTCTTTGACCATAACAACAAAGGAGACTTTACACTCGGTTTCCTGTTGTGGTAGCATTTACAGCTTTAATACGGTTACACAGTGATCCAATGACGTTAGTGAATCTATTCTCTGATGTTTTTTTAATTTTTTCACAGTGAGATATTACAGAATATCCTTCTGTGATACGGTAATAGGCTTAACAAGGACATCATATTCTGTAGAGTCTTCAAGATCTTAGAATTGTCAGGGGCACCTCCGACAAGCCTAGAATGATAGTCGGTGTGCATATCCTAATACGAACTGATATACGAGACTGCGCAATGGCACACGGTTAAACACACAGGTCAAACGTCGTGAAAGCTACTATGTAGACTGATATAGGGAGAAGAGAGTTTTTAATTCTCCTTCCGATAACACCGAAGGATTTATCATCTCAGTTCAAAAAGGTAACAAATCCCTTGTAAAAAATATCATTTGCAGGCTCAGGGCCAGACACTAGAAAGTGGCAGGCTACATTGGAAAAAAACCATTTTTTCCATGGCAATATATGTGGCCTGTTCACGTGTTAGCCCACAACCTCTAATTCGTGCAAAAATGTGGGTATACAAAGTATATCATCATGAATAGATAAATTTACATAACTATATCAGCATACGTGTACAGTACACTCCTGTCAGCCGTCCAATTAAGTATTATCAACGTCGAACTTTTCTTTCCTTTCAAAATGCAACAAAACATTTACTTCGTGAATTAAAAAAAAGAATAATCCAAATTCTTCTGCGCACGAAGTCGCGGGTCGCTAGTTGAAAATAAAAAATCTTCATCGCCTCGAATCGCGGAGTCAATGAGCTTTCTTTGTTATATTTTTAATCTGAAGTCAAAAAATAATTAATTTAACATTGATTTCACCTAACCTATGTCCGTTCTTGGGTTTGAAGCTTTAACTCTGCCAATTTTCATCAAATGTTTGGTAGTTTTGGTCGTGGCAACAAACAGACAGACAGAAAAAGAAAGACGAACCAGACAGACTTTCGCATTTATTATATTACTGGCTGTTACCCGCGACTTCAATGCATAATGTCTTTTTTAATTCACAAATAATCGACTTGTTACATTGAGAAAAGAAAAAAATTCTGACAGTAATAACAATATCAATTATTTATCTACTCGATAATCTCTTTAGTACCACGTTATTCACGAATGTAGTTGTGGCTGTACCCGACAATTTGAAACCACATATAAATTACCCATGAAGGAAAAAATATGTTTTTTTCAAATAACACGCCATACACTTTATTCGTCGTGCGATCTCGGTATATCGAGGTTGCGTATTGGTAGTGCTGGCGCACCGACTGTCGTTTCTGGGCGATGGAAGATGCCCTGTCGGTTCAAGATCTTGAAGGCTCTGCAGGGAACAGCAGTGCTCCTTGTTGTGCTTACGTGCCATTGTCTACGAAGGGCTGTTCTGTAATATTCACTGTGATTAAACAGAAAACATCGAGAATAATTCACTTTAACGTCATTTGGTCGCACCGACGGCGGCCGTGTTAAGAAGCTGCCGTACTGCCTGGCGCTGAGCCGGGTTTAGAATCCTTTGTTATGATCAAAGCTGTCTTTCTCTTATATTGAGCACAACACTGGTAAAAAGCAACGCGCCTTAATTCATTTCTATAAATAATGATATTAAGAAATTACGTTAAAA
>BGPR01000062.1:622183-671662 GCA_013235015.1 Araneus ventricosus
CGCTGGCCGTTCAGATTTGCATTATTTACTGGAACAAATTATTAAATGATGCTTCATAATCTTAAAGATCAGATTTTACAATTGTTAATTTTTATTTTCTGAGGCATTTTCTTGGTTTTATTCATTTGAGTTTAATAATTTTGCATTTTGGACAGTTTTGCAGAAATAACGCAAATTGCTTACACACTTTAGCTGTAGGACTTTAGAGACTGATTTATCACATCTCAGAAATTTTGCTTGTTTATAGTATCTGAATAGAAATTACATCTGTCTGTCTGTTGATCATTAGGTCCTCCCCAAAGACTCCCTCCCTAAACGGTGACAGCGACAGGGGTATTTACCTGGTGCTTCTTTTTCACTTTCAGAGTTAATTAGTTCACTGGTCTTTAAGAGTAAATAATAGCCCTTTTCTAGCCCTAATGCTTACATATTACCTACCCCAAGCAACTTTAATCTATGCAGCAAATATTTTTATGCCATTTTAAAGACCAGAAAATATAATCTTTTTAATACTATTATTATATGCAGATGAAATATTTCACTCAGATTATTGCATGGGACCTTTTTTTAGTATTTATGGCCTTTTTATTCCCAAAATTCAAGTTCGACCAATTACAAACTTTGAGCGCGGGATTTTTTATGATAAAGTGTAAAAGAAATATTGCTTTTTTTGATACCATAAACAAGGGGAGACTTTACACACTTCAGTTTCTGTGTGGTAGCATTCCTGACTTTTAATAAGGTTACTGAGTGATTGAAATGTGGTGATTATTCTCATCGATGTTTTAGTATTTTGTTTTCACGGTGGTGTACAGAATATCCTTCTGTGCAGATACATTATTTAGATATAAAGGGCGCATCTCCATATTCTGGGTAGTTCAGATCTTGGTATGGGGAAGCCAGGTATTAGTCAGTGCAGTACTCCAGCCATTAATCATTCCTTCACCAAGGACTGCACCAAGTAACTTTTAAAAATTACCCACCCGGTGCAAGCGTGTTGACTACTATTTAGTGGGAGAAAGAGTCTTTTATTCCGCCTTCCAGATAACAGTTCCTCATCTCAATTCAAAAATATGATCCATAAATATCATTTTACAAGAGCTCAGATGAGACACTTTTAGTAGGGCGCATTGGAAAAACCATATTTTTCCATGGACAACTATGTGCGGCCTCTTCACGTGTTACAATCACACAACCTCCGATGGTGCAAATAGAGTATTTCTAAAGTATATCATCATAGATAAACAATTTTACATAACTTCTCAGCATACACCGAATTTTATCCTAACTCGACGTCAATGTATCAACCCGTCGGAACTTTTCCTTGCTAAGATATACGGCAAACATTTGCATTTCAGTAGATTACAAAAAAAAAGAATAATCCAAAGTCTTCCTTTGAAGTGCCGGTCTGTCAGTGAAAAACTAAAAATCTTCTGTATAGAATAGATTCAATGGGCTTCTTTGCCCAACTTCTTTTAAATCAGATAAAATAAAATTATTGCTTGGTTCTTCTAACTTCTGTCCGTTCTTGGGTTTGAAGCTTCCCACAACTCACCAGGTTTTCATCTGGATAGTTTGGTAAGTTTGATTCGTGAGAAGCTTAACAAACTCTGAACGAACAGAAAAAGACAGACCGACCTGGTTTTCGCGTTTCTTATATTACTGGCTGCATTTATAAAATAGTGTCTTTTTTTTTTTAGTCTGTTATGGACCGGCTGTCTGTCTCGTTATCTTCATTCATTATCTATCACTGTCCTATATAATGTGTCTCCTCAATTTTCAATCAACCATATATCACATAATTCTCTGGGCCATCGGACATATACAATGGTGCCGCTTGTTCCTCTGTTCTGGGCTTGTGGAATGCCCTGTCAGTTTAGAATCTTGGAAGCTCTGCAGATAGTACTTAGCTGTGCCTTCATTCAGAAGGAATATTCCATGGCCTTCCATGCCAGTGAAAAACTATTGTCAGAGAATAATTAATAGTGTTGGATCTTTCCCAGCCATGAAAGAGCACCGTCTTTGCAAGCAGGAAGCCGGAGTTTAAGTCTCCTTTGTGTTTGCAGGTGAAGAAAAGCAATGGCATAACATATTCATTTAACCACTGTGAAATTGCATTAAATTTTGATTTTGTTTCTAAAGAATAAAACAACATTTAGAAATTACGTTAAAAAAATCTTTTTCAAACCTTTACATAACTTATTAGGAGTAGTTTCATCACCAATGGAATTAATATCATTAAAAGATAATTTTCTGGGTCTTTAAATAGCATAAAATGATTGAAATATCATAAGATTTCAAGAGTTAGTAAAAAAACGATCAAACATTAGGCTTAGAAGCAGTAATAACAAATTAAAATATCTTTAAGACAATTAACAAAGTTGAAAGAAATAACAGCTTTACGACACCTAAAAATATAACAGAATGCCGTGAAATTTCCGTCATACCGTTCACCATTTGGGAGGACTTCATATGCAGTCGACAAAACAGACAGACAGATACATTATGAAATTCACTACGCCTTTTTGTGGATACCTCAAATATAATCAAAATTTTTTCAAGAAATGAATTGAAATAAACAAGACAAATTGTCCATTTTAAATTATTTTTGCTGCCATCTTAAAGATCAGAATTTTTACCTTTTCCCAAGTGTTAGTTTTATTTCTGTGGCGTTTTTTTTCCTTCAAGTTTTGTGGTCCCAGTTTAATAGTTTTTTGCATTTGAGACGATTTTGTCACCTAGATTTATACCTGCTGCTGCTTTAGGAAGCAGCAGGCTTTGGACTAGATTTACTGTCTCTGAAGAACTTTGCAGCATGTTTATAAGTATCTAGACAGGTGAAATTACATATATCTATCTGATCAAATAGGTCGCTCACAGAACTCTCCTAAACAGTGAACAGTCATGGCCATACACACAAAATCCTCTTTTCAAACTTTCAGGTTAGTGGATGTGAATTTGATAACGAAACATTAATACTTTAATACTACGCATTTTATATCAACGTCTGGTCTCTAACAAAATATTTTAATATTTAAGATGAAGTCTGTTTTTAATGCTATTTAATTACCATTACTGACCATTTCGATTTTATAAAGGTTTGAAATGTTTTAGCATTCTGTGCGATATGCAGAATGTTCAGCCAATTGCTGCAGAGCAAGATTACAATGTTAAATATCAAAATATTACTCTGTTCCTCAGGAGACTTACTCCGGCAGGACTCCCTATGGCTAACTTTATTACAGCACCAACTAAGGTTACACGGTGATCAATGACGTTGAAGTGTTCTTCTCTCAGTGTTCAGCTGAAAACTTCCGCGTCTTCAGAATATCCTTCTGTAGATACGATAATGGTGATGTGAGGCATCATGATTCATGAATGATAATTCAGATGCCCCAGAACCTCAGGCGCATTTAGAACAAACTCACCAATGATCTGGTATTATAATATCTAATACGTAACCTCGTCTCACAAATTTACTAATGCACACAGGGCCAAAATTACACACCTGGAGGTACCTGTGAGCGTGAAAAGCTGTACATGACTTGACATAGGGAGAGAGTTAACAATTTCCTTCATTAACGCAGGGATTTGTCTCTGTTAAAGTAAAGCAGTCCTGTAAAAATATCATTTTACAAGATGAGTTGGAGCCGCGGTGGCACCATGGGCATATGCTGCGGCTGTTCGTTACCTCTACAAGTGCGCATTAAAGTAGGCGCCAAAAGTATATGTCACCGATAAATAATTTACATATATATCATGTACATTTTACAGTGCACTCCATCAGCCATCAATTAAGTATTATCAGCAGAACTTTTTCACCACACTTCAAAATGCAACAAAACATTTACATTCGTGAATTAAAAAAAGAATAATCCAAATTTTTTCGCAAGTCTGCGGTCACACATAGTTGAAAATAAAAATCCTCGCGAATCGCTTGAGTCAATGAGCTTTCTTTGTAACTATTTTAACCTAAGTCAAAATAGTTAATTTAGTTGATTTCACCTAACCTATGTCCTGTTCTGAGGTTTGAGCTAATCCTCAATTTTCATACACGGTTTGGTGGTTTTTAGTCGTCAGAAAGCTTTAACGAACAACAGACACTTCTTTATTTCTATTATATTATAGTGTTACACCGCGACTCGTAAGTCGCGATGAAGACATTTGAATATATCTTTTTTCTCTTATCACAAGTAATCGATTTTGTATCGTTTAAAGTATATCATCACGGAATTACTTACTCTGACTGGTATGACATGTATTATCACGGATGCTACAGGAAGGATGGTACAGCGCAAATATGGTTTATCAACTTGTGTCTTCACATTATTGCCGAGTGGATTGGGCTAGACCAACGAACACCATGTATATTGCCGCAATGGCCCAAATTACCCTATTTAGCTCTCCTGGCTATTGGAAATATAAGATGTGCCTCACGAGAGAATGATAAATTTCGATATATCAGGCGGAATTAGAATAATCTTTCCCATATAGTCAGTATCAATGACTTTCATGATCTGATTTACCTAATTGTAATTACCTGCGCTTCTCAGTATTATCTGGTGTGTCAGTAGTGTACTGGCACAGCATTCGATCTCAATGCTTGTCGGAAGGGTATGCCACAGAATTCTAAGGATGTTGAAGAGCTCTACAGATTATGATATGTTAACATTGCTTATTTATATCTCAGTGATATTGTTGAATACCTCACTGTGAAAACACAAAACGGAATATCTTAATTCACTAACGTCATTGGACCACGTGTAGTCTTAAAAAGCAAATGAGACGACAACGGAACCGGAGTGTAAATTTCCTTTCTGTTGTTACATGGTCAAAGAACAATATTTTTGCTTATATTACAACACTGGCAAAGCCCGCGAAACAGTATTTTGGCTTGAATTAATTTTCTATAAGAATAAAAGATTGTGAAATTACCTTACAAAAATATTTTAAACTTAATAACAATCAGAGAACATTTCATCGCAAGAAATTAATACATAAAGGATCATTTTCTGGTCTTTAAAATGGCATAAAATAATTGTTCTCTAATGATTTCAGAGTTATTGGCAAAAAAGTCTAAGCAATAGCTAAAAGCGGTAATTTCGTTATTTAATTAAATATCTTAAGAACTAATTAACTCTGAAGGTTGAAATAGTACCTTGTATGTTAAATTTCATGTCGCTTGTTCACCGTTTAGGGAGGTTCTTTGTAGCGACCTATCGATCAAGAGACAGACAGATACATATATCTCCTTGTTTATAATATTTATAACATAAGCAATTTTCAGAAAAAGATAATGGTTTAAAATCCTAACGTTTTCTAGCAGTAGGTATAAATTTGCGATTATTTCAAAATCGTTCGCACGTAAAATGTAAAAACTAATAAAATTGAATGAAAATGATCAAAATTAATATCATTGAAAGGTAAATTTTTTATCTTTAAGACGGTATAAAATAATTTGTATCGGACAATTTGTCCCGAAGTTACAGCGGATAAAAGGATTACGTGATAGTTGATTTAAAATAATTTATTCACATGTTTTCCTGCATTCCTGTGAAGGATCCGTGACAGTGAATGAAAATAAAGATCTTCATCGATCCTCGGAGTCAATGGCTTTCTTTTTGACTTATATTATTTAATCTGTAGTCAAAACTAATTAATTTAACGTGATTTCCCCTACCTATGTCCGTTCTCGGGTTTAAGCTACACTGAATTTCTCAAATGGGTTTTGTGGTTTGGTCTGGCATAACAAACAGACAGACGAAAGAAAGACAAGTTAGACGCACTCTTTATTATATTACTAGCGACCCGCGACTTGGCGAAGAATTTGAATTATTCTTTTTTTAATTCACGAGATGGAAATGTTTGTTGCATTTTGAAAGGAAAAGTTCTGACAGTTATATACTTATGGATGGCTGCAGGAGTGTAACAACAATGTGTACTGATATAGTTATGTAAATTGTTTATCTATGATGATAACTTTAGTATACACGTTATTTGCACAATATATGAGGTTGGGTGGGCTGACGTGAACAGCCACATATAGTTGCCCATGGGAAAAATGGTTTTTCCAATGTAGCCCCACTTTCGGTGTCGGCCCTGAGCCTCAAATAATATTTTACAGGATTTGTTACCTTTTGAACTGAGATGATAATCCTTCATTTATCGGAAGGCGGAATTAAAACCTCTCTCCCTATATCAGTCCTAGTAGCTTTCCAGTTTGTACCTAGGTGTGTAATTTAACGTGTGCCGCGAGTCTCGGTATATCAGTAATCTGTATTAGGATGCACACCGACTATCTCTAGGCTTGTCGGATGCCCTGACATTCTAAGATCTTGAAGACTCCACGGAATGATATCTTGTTAAGCCCATTGGCTATCTACAGAAGGATACTACTCTAATATCTCACTCAGAAAATTAAACAAACATCAGAGAAAATTCACTAACGTCATTGGATCACTGTTATGTACCGTATTAAAGCTGTAAATGCTACCACAAGAAACCCAGAAGAGTCTCCTTTGTTTGTAGAAAACAATATTTTACATATTAATTTTAGCACTGGCAAAGCCGCGCAGGAAACATTAAATTTGGTGAGTTAATTTCATAAGAATAAAAATGTTAGAAATTACGTTAAAAAATGTTAAACCTTTATAACAATCAGAGAAAATATTTCATCACCAGTAATTAATAGCATTAAAAGATCAATTTTCTGGTCTTTAAATGGCATATTGTTGTCTAATAAAGATTTCAGAAGTTATTGGCAAACCGTCAAGCATTAGGCTTAAAGCAGCTAATATTTCGTTATTTAATTAAATATCTTAAGAACAATTAACTCTGAAGGGTTGAAAATAACACCTTGATAAATGCTCTAAAGATAATGTGTGTTAATTCCGTACCTTCCTTCACCGTTTAGGGAGGTTCTTGTGACAAACTGATACGAACAGACAGACATTACGTAAATTCTGCCTTATTTTTAGGATACTTATGTAAAGCAAAATTTTGAAATAAAGTGAAATGTTCAAGTCTAAACCTGTTCCTAGCAACTAGTAAATAGGGTTATTTCAAAATCTCTGCACGTAAAATTTAAAAATGTAATAAAATGAATGAAAACTGTCACAAGTAATTGGATCATTGAAAGGTAAAATTTTATCTTTAAGATGTATAAATAATTTTATCGGACAATTTAGTGTTGGAGATTTCAGCGAAAAAGGATACGTGATAGTTGATTTAAAATAATTTATTCCACATGTTTTCGCATTCCCTAAAGATCACGTGACAGCTGATTGAAAAATAAAATTTTCGCATGAATCGCGGTGTCAATGGCTTTCTTTGTTAACTTACTAATCTGACCAAAAATAATTAATTTAATGATTTCACCCTAGCCTATGTCCGTTCTTGGTTTACAACCTCATAATTTTCATCCAAATCAGTTTTTTGTGGTTTGAAGTCTGAAAGCTTAACAAACAGACAGACAGACACACTTTCGCATTTATTATATTATTAAGGATTAATGATTAAGGATAACCCACTGTACTAAATTCGCCTATTTTAGAAAATCTTGCCAGTTAATCATCCTCCTGCTTATTACTGTAGTTTATAAATAGTAATTGTAACAATTACCTTTTTTTTTTTTAGTTTATAAAAGGTTATTTTGATACATCCATTGGATCTAAGCTGGAATGTGAGGGTTTCAAATTCATCTGCAGCGCTGCTGAAGTGGATCCTAGTGAAATAGTATTTTTTTCTGACAGACCAAAAGGTGATATATTCATTTATTCGTGTGAGGTAAATTTTTATTAATCAAATTTTAACCTTTTCAAGACTGATTTTTCAAAAAAATTGCATTGATTTGAATGCACTTGGATGTCCCGTCAGTCTTGAAATGGTTAAGTTCACCTTTTTTTTATACAGATTTATATTCATTGCCGACATAACATCGAATTCGATTATTTGACAAAATAGGTAATTCTTCAAGGTACTTTATTTTCACTATGAAAAATCGCATTTTTTCACTCTCCGTTTTATTTTCCATGACAACCATTTTTTTATCTTCAATTCTTTTTATCAGTGTGTTTTAATTCAACTAACGTGCTGCTGGACGTAAAATGTGCCACACCATTTTAATGTTGAAATCAAATGCATATTTTTGCATGAGGAATAAAAAAAGTGAAATTTGCACCGACACCATGCAATTCGATATTAGATGACATGGTCTTCTTGTAAACAATGAACAGAACATGTGCAAGGTTACTAAATTAGTGGATTAAATGTCTGTCACAATTCGAAGTTTAAAATTACTATGTGATGGGAACCATGAATATGAAATTCATGGTTCCCTTCATAATATCATTTTCATTTGTTTATTGTTTAAAATGCAATTTGAAAGCCTTCCCAACATTGTTCTGTATAAAATCTTAACCATAAGTTTTTATTTTTAATAACAATATCGTATTTCTCTGCTTTTTAGATGAGAAATTATGTTAGTTTTGTGTTTTCGCTTTAATTCAAATATTTTATTTTAAAATTCGAATGTGTTGAAGTAATAATTTTTTAAAATTCAAAATCCGTTTCTGAGATGTATGCATAAAAACTTTTCACATAAGCCTAGCATTGAATTAAAATTCGTTTAGCTACTGTCCGTGTAGTGTAAGGTATATGCTGAAACCCCCAAACTACTGCGAATCAGCCTGTGCTTTGTAAAGGCTCTTGAATTAAAATGCCATATTTTTGTCTATGGATATTTGATAATGTTAATGTCGGCTGCTTCTGCCCTGAGAAAAAGCTTATTAAAATGTTATGATTTCGGAATTTTATCATTATGCGTACTCTTATAATATGTCAAAAGCCCAATATTTGAGAAAATAGTTAATTCAGTTGGTATTCTAATGCATTGATGAACTTCAAAAATATAACTCTGTACTTTATAATCTTGTTCTTCTTTCGAAGTATTACACTTTAATTTTTTGTGGACTTCAAAATGTTATATCTATATAAATTTTTCATAATCTCACTGCCTTTTCTTTTACACAGAAATTATTGCTGCAAAGAAATGTGGTCTAAAAGCTATTTTGGTCGATAGAGAATCAGAATTCTCTTTGATCAGAGAAGAACAAGATTTCCTGGGTCATGAAGATGGGAAAATCTCATCATTTACAGAGATTTTATCTGACAGTTGAAATATTTTTCAAGGTTTAAAAAACTAGTGTTCAAGCATAAAGTGGCTGATTTTTTAATTATTATTAATGTTAACTACTGTGCTGCAAACAATTTATTTTTTTAAATACTTGTTTCTTTTTTGCATTTAATAATCATAAAAAATTGTATCCTACAATAAGTTAGGAAATATGTTGTTCTTTATGATTTGTTTTGTAAAAAGGGTTCATTATTTTAGTGTTTTTCGGTAATAAAATCAAAATTTCATATCTATATAAATTTTTTAAAAATAATTTTAAGCTTTTTACTGAATCTATGATATGCATTTTTGGGTCATAATCAAAGTGCATTTTTGTAGGATTTCTAGATACTTATTATCATATAACATTTATTTGTATCTGTATTTCTATGTATAAGAGAGTTAATATTTCAATGGTTTTTTTTTTATTTTTAATCTTTTTATCTACTTTTAAATTGTACTTGCAAAATCCCCTCCACACATCTCATTCACATTCCCTGTATATTTTTCAAATTTTTTGTTTCAGATAAACTTCGGTGGATTATTTTTAAGTTTTGAATGTCTTATGGGACATATTGGCAAATTATTTTAAGACTGAACACTGTTATTTGCATGAAAAAGGCAGTCTACTAAAATAAAATGATAAATTTGGTGTGATTTAAAATTTGTATTCCCTTTTACAGTTCAATTGTTGGAATAATCTCGATTTTTTTAACTTGATGATAAAATGAATTTATGAAAAACCAAAGGTAGAGAAATACCTTTAGTAGGAGTAGAGAAAAAGTAGACAAGGTATAGAGATTTTTAAGTAAGGTGCATAGGTTAATATTGCTATTAAACCTACGTTTGTCCGCTATGCTGGTATAAACTTTTTCTTAGTTTCGGCTACATATAGTAAATCTGTTAAAATGAATCAAAACTTAGAAACTTCTTTCATTTGATTTTTACTAATTACTTTCCGTGAGGAATTCTACAAATAGGAATTTTCAGACTATTGGAATTTTAACTGAGATATTTAAAACGTTTCTTAGCTTTATTTAACACCGGTTTTAGTTATTATTAATTATTCATTCCGCCTTGAA
The DNA here is from genome assembly GCA_013235015.1 of Araneus ventricosus. NCBI lineage: Eukaryota > Metazoa > Arthropoda > Arachnida > Araneae > Araneidae > Araneus > Araneus ventricosus. The sequence goes on from BGPR01000062.1 coordinate 632,438, forward strand.
GACTAAAATTGAAAATGTCGGCTCCTGATGAATTTGAGACATGTCCAGGAATGCATAAAGCGTTTTTTTTTTTTTTTTGGAGCTAAATTTCTTTTTAACTTTTACAAGATCGATTCCTGAAACCTTTTCATTAAAGAGACAATGAGTACTCTAGCAAAATTTTTAACTCTACTATAGGTATTCATTGAAAAACAGATATAGAAAATTTCATTTTTAACGAGTCCATGTTTTACTATTATTACCAGCCGCAGCGTATTACGAAATTGACTTTGACGCCAACCACTATCAAATGAGCTCCCAAAAATTAAATCCAAAAATCCTTTTTGTAATGTTGTCATCTAAAAATTTTCTGTTATGAATAGTTAGTATAGTGATAGAGATTAGATTTTCCCTATGTAGTACTGAATAAGAATGTATCTTTAACTCGTGAAATAAAAAGTTTTGCATGGTGAAAAGCTTAGGTAGCTCAGGGACTTTCGGAATTGTCGAGAGTTCTTTCTTTATGTTTACATTCGTTTTAGGATGAAGGCTCTTGCGTCGCTTTGTGAATGATTTCGTTATGTTAGAGTTTCCTCCCCCTTTTAGGTTGCCTTACACTACTGTCGAGTAGGGCTGTGCCGATTTTCGATCTCGATTTTTTTTAAAAAATCGACTTATCGATGTTGCGGCGATCGAATCATCTCACCTCAGCGTCGTTCGAAGTACCAAGTTCTGCTCCAACTCCCTCTCTCAATTCCAAGAAAAAGGGAAAGGGGAGTGACGACCACCCATTTCGGTCACAAGGTGCAAGTCCCCCGCCTGAGTGCGCTATCCGTTCTTCAACACACAAAACCTTATCGACCATCTGGACCCATTTACAAGTAATCAGCTAGGATGCTTGATTGTCAATCACTACAAACTGTTCGTGTGTTTTGAAAGCCTGCTCGATATCATCGCCACCACGATTCTAGCAATATCATCGCCATTACGATTTTGGCGATATCATCGCCATTTAAACGCCAAATCTCGATTTGAGCCAGAGCGACTGGTTACCACGATATGCTTTGATTTTTTTTTTTTTTTTTTTCCGATTTCAACGCCAAATCTTGACTTAGGGCGATCGATTGCCAAACATTGAACTATATCATTTCCGAACAGAAATTTGCTTGCTTTAATGTAGTTATATTTTTTCTTTCTGTGTTTTATTTTGTTTCATTTTTTTCTATGTACTTTTCCCTTCTCACATACATTGAATATAATTATTTTTCATTCACTGATTTATCTCTGTTCCGTTTTCCAACTTAAATTATTTAATTTTATAAATTCTGCCACACATTTTTTTCTGTAAAATTTCTGAACAGTTAGATTTTTTTATTTCGTCAAATTAATCTAATATAAACTCAATATCGAAGATTATTTTACTTGATTCATTTCAATTGAGTAATAATAGCTCAGCTTTAATTAACTAGCATAAACTATTAGGATTTGATGATACTTATATTGAAGCAAAAGGACCAGCTGGACTTTTTTCTAATCCATTAGCTAAAAATCATGTTAAACTGAAATATATTACATGAACAGTATCATGTAATAACTGGAATAATTTCTAAAATTAGAAACAAAATTATCTATAGAAACTTATTTAATATACTAGGATTCAAAAAATGTTTCTGTCAAAAGTCGATTTCTCTATCATGCTGCAATATATAAATGTTTATGAAAGTTGGAACGCCTGAATTTAGTGAAGAAATAATACATAATAAATTTTGAAATTTATAAATTGCAAACAAATATAGATAGAAAATCTACTACTAAAAATTAGATTTGGCAAAATTTGACTGCTGTTGGATAAAATGTAGATAGATTTGGACTACTTCCACATGTGTTTTATTCGAGATATGTTCTGTTGTGTAATGAGCTTAAGCAAAAATGTACGAGGAAAATCATGGAAATGATATTTTTTCTCACATATATAATTTACCTATGTTAATACAAATAAAAAAAAATTCTACCAATTTTTAAATTTTTTTTAGATAACTATCAATTTGTTACTTTACCGAAATATAACGATTTTCTGTAATCGGAAGGTATTTAATTTATCAGTTTTGTTGATATTTTCATTTTAATTCATTTGTTTAATCAATCTTTTATTCACATTCAGCAAAGTGATTTAGATTTTCCTTCAGTACATTTTCATAAAAATTAAAGAAATATCTGTGTAAATAAAGAACTTCAATGCCTTTTGCTGTAAGTTCATATTTAATTGTTATGTTAACTAATTCGACAAAACTTCTTTCAGATTTATGTAAGCAGGGGTGTAGTGGAGCCGGAATACCGTTTCCGGTGCTGCTTTTTTTAAAAAAAGAAAATAAGAAAAAATTGTAAAAACTACCTTAAAAACAATGCGATTTTTTATCACCCAGGTTAGAGCGTTCTGGCACTGCTTAATTTGCGACTACACCAATGTTTATAAGATTCTGAAATACCCATAATTTTTATGTCCGGATAATCAAACTTCATATTTTTCGGTCCGCTTACCAAATATTATTTACTACAGCCAATTCTAGCAAACCTACTCTAATCGCTACCTAACCCTACTTGTCGAAGATCTACGATGATTGATTGGACGTTAATGACCCCATTCGCAAATGCTACTATATGCAGTGTCCACAACACTGATCTAATGGCAATGGGATAGATGGAATGGATGTTGGTTCCTTATTGTAAAATTCCACAAGCATTTAAACTGACATGTCTACGAAATTTACATTTATTATTAAACTTATAACATTATTTGCTACAACAAAAGTTTTTCTTTAGTTATAATATTGGTCATTGTGAAAATTTAATCTAAGATTTCGTGCTTGTATTTATTATCGAATAACTTTGAAACATGTAAATAAATTCCATTTCCCTTTTTTTTTTCATGATATATAAATATACAGTGGCTCCCAAAAGTGTTCGTACACTTACGATTTTCAATGAAATAGGGCTCTATCCATGAATTAAAATTAATATTTCGGAATAGGTATTTAATAATAAGATATATAAACTGTTCTTAACAAAACTGCATGAAATATTTTAAGAACATAGTAAAACTTTATTTTTAAGAAATCAATAATCAAAAAGTAACAAAAATTTTATCTCACAAAAGTCTTCGTACACTGAAATATTTTCGGATAAATACATAACTTAAATTATCGTCTGTCACTTTATTTTTATTTTTGCATTGTGTGGGATTTAGAAAATCGTTTGGCTTTAATTTTTGCTTGCTTACACCGTAATATTCTATTTATTATTTAAAAATGGCTCGTAGTCGCAAAGAAACAACAATAAGCATTCGAAAATTGATTATTTTCCATCATAGTAGTGGTAAATCAGTTCGGAATGTCGCTAAATTAGTTAATTTATACCATTCTACAGGGCAATATGTGATAAAACGCTTTAAAGAAGAAAGTCGGATCGAAAACAAGGTAAGAAAAGGTCGACCGGCAAAGTTAACAGAACGTGATCAGAGATTTATAATTAGAAAATTTGTGAAAAATCCACGTTTGAGTGCTTTCAAAGTTTCTGCAGAATTTAATGAAAAATTTTCTACTCCCCAATTTCACCTGAAACTGTTCGGCGAGTTCTCAGAGCAGCTGGATTAAATGGGCGTTCTACCCCGTAGAAAATTTTTTGTTAGTGCGAAAAACAGAAAGCTCATGCTTTCCTTCGCAAAATAAATGTTAAATAAACCCGAAACGTATTGGAACAGTGTCTTATTTGCAGATAAAAGCAAATATAACATTTTTGGTTCCGATGGTATGGAGAAGAAAAAATGAGGAGCTTAATCCCAAGAACTTCGTTGGAACAGTTACGTATGGCGGTAGAGGTGTCTTTGTGTGGGGGTGTATGTCAGCATCAGAACTAGGTAATTTGGTATTTTTTGATGGTATAATGAATCATGCTCTTTATTCAAATATTTTAAAAGAAAATTTAAAATTATCAGCCCAAAATTTGGGTATTGGAAACAATTTTTTTTATCAAGATAACGATCCTATGCACACGGCTCTCAACGTCCGTCTCTGGTGTCTCTATAATTGTCCACAAAATTTAAAAACACCACCTCAATCGCCAGATTTAAACCCAATAGAACATATTTGGAGAGAGCTGGAGGTTAGAGTACGAAAACACGACATTAAAACTAAAAACAGTAATGATGGAAGAATGGATGAACATTGATGCAGAAATTACAAAAAAAAAAAAAAACTAGTGAAGTCTATTCCCAAACGTTTAAAAGCTGTTGTGGATGCTAAAGGATATCCTACTAAATATTAATTTAACGAAAAATTAGAATATTTATTAATATGTAGAGATTTTTTTGAAGTGTACGAAGACTTTTGTGAGATAAAATTTTTGTTACTTTTTGATTATTGATTTCTTTAAAATAAAGTTTTACTACGTTTTTAAAATATTTCATGTAGTTTTGTTAAGAATAGATTATAGATCTTATTATTAAATACCTATTCTGAAATATTAATTTTAATTCAAGGATAGAGCCCTATTTCATTGAAAATCGTAAGTGTACGAACACTTTTGGGAGCCACTGTATATGTGAAGTACTAATATATATATGTACCTTAAGTGAAATGCTATTGTAACACTTTGCTGAAGAGATTTTAACACTTTTATTTTTTATTATTTTATTGTAAGGAAAACTCGAATATTTTTATTATTACAAACATAAATTAAGTAAGATAAACAGAAAGATCCTTTATTTTGATAAAATCTGATTAAGCATTCTGTGAAGAGAGACAATTTCCAATTTGATATCTCAAAAAATAAATGATAAATATCGATTTATCTTAGACGATATATCGCGATGATATAGTCTGGTCATTGCTCAGCCCTACTGTCGAATACGAAAAGACGCCACTGCTCGATAATTGAGATATTAGTATGGGGCAAAAAAGGCTTACAAGGAGAGGGCACGACTTGGGAAATTCAGTTCGGGATGAGACATGGTTTATTAATAGAATACCTTTTAGGGTGTTCGTCCATTAAAATGTTAAAGCGCAATAGCCAGTCAATTCGGAGAAAATAGCTCTCAAACTTTTGGCATAGCTTATATACCAGTAAGTTGCCGCCATTGCTGATGCGCGAGCAACTTGATCAGTATAGTACTCGCATGTTAACATTTTGGCCAGGGTTCGATCCGCGTCCACTTATTTTTTTTCCCAAATATTTTTTGAAATTAGTATTTAATTACATTAAAGATTTATAAACATCTTTTATTAAAATATTAATAAGTGTTAAGCATTAAATAATTATTTATTCATATGATACTGGAATTAATAGCCATAATTTAATTTTTAAGCAGTTAAATAATCATAAAAGCAACTTTGATGGTGTTAAATGATAAGTATAATTAATATTAGCATTATGCGAGGCGTGTTTTTTAAGTAAGGGCCCTTTTGTTGCATACACTAATAGGTGGCGCGCGCGCCGCAACGAGTGCTTGCGTCGTATCCCGGCATTCCTTGGGAACAAGTGTGCTCAGTTGCAGCTGTGTAGGTAACCTGTACGGTCTGTTCTGTGTTTTTAAAATGTTCAAGATTATCGAATCGCCCGCCCCGTGCGCCCACAGTCAGTGATACGTTTTTCGTTGGCAAGAAACCTGTCTGCTGCAGACATTCAGCGGCAGATTTGTGAAATTTACGGAGCAATTGCCTGCCATGTGTGAAGGCAAAGTGTGTAAGTGGGTCAGAGACTTCAAAGCTGTCAGCGACAACGTCCATGATGATTCCCGCTCCAGTCGCCCATCTGTGATAACGGACGATATGGTCAGTTGAAGCGAAAATTCTTGAGAACAGACGCTTCACCATAAGCACTCTTTCAGACTATTTTCCTGAAGTGTCGAGGTCAGTGCTATACAAGATTGTTTCTGAAAAGTTAAACTTTAAGAAACTGTGCTCCCGTTGAGTCCCTAAACTCCTAACGGAGGACCACAAAAACAAAAGATTTGAGTGTTGGCTGTATTTTTTGACTCGTTATAACGAAGAAGGTGACGCCATGTTGAGTCGGATCGCAACGGGAGACGAAACGTGGGTTCCACATATCACGCCCGATTCGAAGCAACAGAGCATGGAGTGAAGACACACACACTCTCCTGTAAGGGTCAAGGCCAAACAGACTCTGTCCCAGCGCAAGATCATATGGCGTCCGTGTTTTGGGATAGGCATGGTGTTTTGTTGGTCGACTTCATGCAACGCGGAACCACCATAAATGCGGTAGCCTACGGCCAAACTCTGTGAAAGCTATGCAGAGCGATTCAAAACAAAAGACACGGCATGCTGACAGAGGGAATTTTGCTACTCCATGACAATGCAAGGCCTCGCACCGCAGCTCAGATCCGAGCTTTATTGAACTCTTTTGGCTGGGAAGTTTTGGACTCCCGCCTACAGCCCCGCCCTTGCGCCGAGCGATTTTCATCTTTTCCGCCATCTCAAACATCATCTCTGCGGCAACCACTACAACGATAACGAAGACGTGAAAACAGCCGTGACCTCTTGGTTATCGGAGCAGGCGGCAAGTTTCTATGAAGAGGGCATACAAAATCTAGTTGTGAGGTATGATAAGTATTTAAACAAACTTGGCAGCTTTGTTGAAAGATAGAGAAATGTATGTAGAATCTGAAAATAAATTTGGTTTTTGAAAATTTTCTTTCGTTTGGTTTTTATTTTCAAACGGCCCTTGCTTAAAAAACACGCCTCGTATGTCAGTAAAATGTTTGAATGATTCCATTAAAGTAGTTACAAAATTTCTGTTCTAGCTTTATGGAACCGGTGATTCCATTAAAGTAGTTACAAAATTTTCGTTCTAGTTTTACGAAACCGGTTTTGGTCGGGAAATAATGTATTCAAAATAATTTAACTGTTTAAAAATTAATTTATAACTGTAACTCAAGTATCGTATAAATAAACATTTTTTTGCATCAAATGATTAATATTTTAAATTAAATATTTATAAATTGTTAATTTAATTTGAAATTTTTCTACATTTATTAATTTTTATTTACATACAATAACCAGATTGATAATTCTCATAAAAACATTGAAAATAAAAAAATATATATATTGACATCGTGCATAATTAATAAATGGTGTAAAATTTTTTTAAAGATATATTGACTAATAAACTTCAAATTTTGGGCTGTCTTTCTCTGTATTTAAAAGATCAACGGCTGCTATCTCCTTCCCGTTCAAAACCGTTCCATAAAGCTAGAACAGATATTTTGTAGCTGCTTTAATGGAATCATTCAAAAATTTTACTGACATATAATGATAATAGTAATTACACTTATTATTTAACTGTTTAAAAATTAAGTTATGACTATAATTCATGCATCATATGAATAATTAATTATTTAATGCTTAAAATGATTAATATTTTAATAAAAGATGTTTATAAATTTTTGATTTAATTAAATATTGATTTCAAAAAATATTTTGAAAAAGAAAATTCGAAGCCTGGCTAAAATGTTAGCATTCGAGTACCATACTGACCAATATTCGCGCCTAATCTATGGCGACAACTTTGTTGGAGATTCAAATGAAATTGTTCAGTCACTGAATGAAACGTATCTCATTGGTTTATTTCATGACGTAGCCGAAGTTACGGCACTAGTCGAAGTTGATTGGTTGTTACAATCTATATATATTGTTCATTTGTGTTTTTTAAGACGAGCAGTCGAATGGATGGCTGTTAGTGAGTGTGTAAGCTGCAAGACAGCAGCATGTTTTTTTTAAAATAAACTGGATTAAAGCTATTTTGTATTTTAAACTGCCTGGTATCTGCGTTACTCTGCAATTTACACTCACGACATGCCAACAGTGGTTATGGGCCGTGCGATCCCGTACTGATGATTGCCAGATGCAGTTTTAAGCACTGCTGTTTAAATTAAACCGAAAGGATTGTGCCTGTTTGTTGTGAAGTCTATAAAGCATATCGGAAGATGAATATGCCGGCGGAGTCTTCGCCATTTGCATTCCCGAAGTTGGATGGTTCTAATTATACCTCATGGAAGGAAGACATGAAGATCGTGCTGATGGATCGTGGTTGTTGGAGCTTCATAATTGAGGAAGATAAGCCAGGTCTTGAACAAGCTACTGAGAAAGAAAAATTCGAGTATGACTGGAGAAAGCAGAGATGTTACACTACAATTTACCAAGGCATCGAAAGAAAATGTCTTCCGTTAATCCGACACACAACAGATGGTAAAGAAGCATGGAACATTTTAAAAACAAATTTCGAACCAACTTCCAAAGCCCGATTGGCAGTTCTTATCGATGAATTTTTCGAGCTCAAGTTTAATCCAGAAGAAGAAACCATTGGAATTTTTTGCAAGCGTGTCGATGAGAAGAAAACTCAAGTTAAGGAAGCGGGTTTTGAAATTCCTGAACTTTTAATCGCATTACAACTTATTAGAAGATTGCCAGCTGAGTATGATCATTTAGTTCAAACCCTCTACAGATTGAAGGATGAAGAATTCAACCATCGGGAAGTTGAAAAACAACTTGTAAACAATGCTGGACGAATTCAACTGAAGCAGAAGGATTTGAACCTAGATTATACAGAGAATGCATACACCGTTGGATCATTTCGTCTGCAGGAAACTCGCAAGAAATCTTTTGAACGCAGTGGAGCAGTGTTGGACCCTTCAAGAAGCCCTGATCAATACAGGAAAATCAGTTACCCTAAAGGAATGGGGCCGTTTTGTGACTTTTGTTCCCGCAAAGGACACGATGCATCTAAATGTTATAAGCGGAATAAAGTAAGGAAAAAAGCTTTCGCATCGGAAACTTCGTTCTGTGGAACTAATCAAGCTTGTGGAGTATCGACGGACTGGGATCAGTTCCTGATAGATACCGCAGCTACTTCCCATTTTTGTTATGAACGTGACTGGTTCAAGAACTTTAAGGAAATAACAACGACGAAAGCCCTCCTTGCTGATAAGAAGTCAACCTGTGAAGTGAAAGGAATTGGTGATATCGACTTCATCGTTAAAGACATTAAAGGTAATGTTAAAATCACTTTAAAAGATGAATTTTATACTCCAAACATGAGGAGGAATCTAATTAGTGGAGCAAGAATGGACATAGCAGGACTTAAAATAATTTGGTCAAATAATGTTATGCGTATATGTCATTCTAATAATGAATATTTCTTTTCGGCAAGATATGCTTTATATAGTATCTGGTTATCCTTTATTAGACAGTGTAATGTATACTAGTGTAGATTTAAATTTAATCCATAAGAGATTATGCCATGTCAATATTCCTATTATTAAGGATATGTACAAAAATAAATCGGTTAAAGGGTTGGAGAAAGTAAATATTAAAATAGGTAATGAATCGTGTATACCTTGTAATGTTGGTAAAGCAACAAGAACGTCTATGAAAAAGAATTATGTGTACAAACGAGTAACAAAGTCTGTTTTGGACAAAGTCCTCATGGATTTATGGGGATCTGCACCTGTTAATTCTTTGGGGGGAAGTAAATATTTCTTGTCCATAATTGATGATTTTTCTAGAAAAATAGATGTATTTACTCGTAAAAGTGAAGTATTTTCAATTTTTAAAGAGTACTTATCTAGGGTACAACGCGAATTAGGAAGGAAACTTAAAAGTGTCAGGACCGACGACGGAATGGAGTTTTGTCACAAAGATTTTGAGACATTTTTAAGAGATTTGGGTATTAGAATTGAGAGAACATCTTTCTATACACCGGGATTAAATGGTATAAACTTGCTGTTATATAAGCTGTGCCGAAAGTTTGAGGGCTATTTTCTCCGAATTGGCTGGCCATTCCGCTTGAACATTTTAATGGACGAACACCGTAAAGGTATATTATTAATATACCAAGTCTCATCCTGAACTGAATTTCCCAAGTTGTGCCCTCCCCTTGTTACTTTTAGAATTAAGCCTAAGGCCTTTCTTTTAATGAATGAAAATATGATTGAACTTCACTTTCGTATTCTTCCAGTAACTCCCAATATTCATCATCATTTCTATGTTTTTTTTTCTAGAGAACTGTATATTTTTGGCAGTTCATACCTCCATTACGAAACCTGTGTTCAGCAGGTTTTTTTAAATGACAGAATGACGAATAACTCTCAGACGCTGATTCTTCATAAGTTCCAGTTGCAAAGGATAAGAACTTTTTATTATAACTATGCTTGAGTGAGAAGAAAAATGGACAAGAGCTCAAACCTATTTTCTCCTATAAACGATATTCGTTGCCAGTGTGAAATTGTGTATAGGTTGTTTTATCCTTTATCTTATGAAGCAGTGTACCTTGTATCGAATTTTTGTGCTCGAATATCGAATTTGCTGGCGTTCTTCGGAACTGCCAGTGGCTCGAAATTTGTATGTCCATAAGGACAGGTCAAATTACTAGTTATTCGTCGTATCCATTATCTGTACACAAGCAAAACTGATATATACAAGGTGCTAACTAAAGTCTTTTACACCCCTATACACAATTAACTTCAGAACGACGTTAGCTATAGTCATAAAAGGGGTGTCTAGGCATACTAAAAAGGCCATGCGCTACGCGATGAGACCGCTTAAAGCGCCACCTGGTGTCAAACTACGGAATCGGCATTTCTATCTGGAAAACGGTAAGGTATAGGGAAAAAATGTCAGTTACATAGTTATAGAACATTATCGGTTTAGTACAAAAAAGACACCTTGTGGACATTAATACTAAGAACAGAACACATAAAACGCTCATTTATTTGTTCGTGACTCCCGAAACTGTGACGTCACAAAACGAGCAAACGGAGAAAATGTTATCTTTCGGACAAAAATGACCCCAATGAACTTTTTCTTGTGGGGATACCTCAAATAATAGGTATATGCGACCTCTCCGGCAACATTGCAGGACCTTCGACAACGTATTACTGATGCTTGCGACACCTATTACGCTAAAAAGTATGCAACGTGAAATTCAAATAAGGTCCTAAATGTGTATTGTAGCTGACAGAGAGCAGTTTGAACACCGAAAATAAACTTATCTTATGATAACTAGTTCCCCCCCCCTCTCTTTCTTACACGTTTCTTCATGTAAAAATGTTGGAAATCGCGCACAAATAACTTATATGTGTTCTGCTTTTATCATTATTTTCCCCAAGGCCCCCCTTTTTGTACTACATCGATGATGCTCTACAACTTTGCAATTGACTTTATTTCCTATATCATACCGTTTTCGAAATAGGAACGCCAATTCCGCAGTTTCCCTTCAAGTGGCGCATAACCACTTTACTATACCTAGACACCACTTTTATGACTATAGCTGTAGTCGTTCTGAAGTAAAGGGAGGTGTAAAGGACTTTAGTGGGCACCCTGCATATATTTACAGGTCCTTCACATCAAGACAAACAACTTTTGCAATAGAACCTTGAATCGAAAAACTATTATTTTGTCGGAAACGACATTGGCAACAGGAGACCCGCTGAGCAAGCAGCAGATCCTACCTCTTACCTGACCGTCTAACCGAACACACATTTCTGGAACACTTTCTGCCAGATCTGATGAGCGATATTCCTCTCTCCAAACTGAGGTGTTAATAAGTTGATTCCCTGCAAATCGATGCTTTATAGCTGCTATATCACTGCTTTTTTTTGCCTTTGCTTTTCAATAAAGTTCACACATTCTCATCCAACCGACAGGGAGCCGTTTAGGCTCCGAGTTCGGGGGTATGCTGTGGTGTTATGCTATATCACTGTATCTCATGAAATGCGTTCATCTGTTCTTGAGGATCCCTTTCGCTGTTCATTGTATTTTAAGGATGCTTCAGTAGTATTGCGTTATGAGTCATTTTAACATTACTGATCTCACTTAGCTATTCTTCGACTTCGTCCCTGTTTTTCCTAACAGGCTGGACTATTTCATCGTCTATCACTTCCCACTGTTTCAACACTCATCCACCATGAACATTTTCCATCGAAGTGCCCTCACCAGGATAGAAAAACATAAATTAACCCTGACTGGTTAAAACACTAAAAAAAAAAAAAAAACGAAAGATTAGCCGCTATATTCACCACCACAGCGTTTTAATCGGCTGGGAGTATCCAGCAACATTAACTATACGGCCGCCTGGGTGTCGCATGTTCGTTTGACCTTGACGCCCTACAAATAGCTAAACAAACATCCATCTATCGATAATGAAAACTACAGAGCACGTTTTTGACAGAATTTTTACTAATTCTGAACCCATATCGGTTATTAAAACAGAATCTCGGATAACGAGGCTCTACATCATATAGTTTTTTTTTCACATAAACTTTTTTCATGATTTCTGTCATTACTAATAATTTTTTTTACGATTTGCTCACAATTTGTTGTATAAACAATCAAGTGAACATTATTTTAGTGTTTTTTTTTCAATTAAAAAAATAAATCCAATAGTAAATTTTCTGTAAAATTGTATTAATTCTATTTAATAATAATGATTTATCTTAAACTGAAGATTCCTTGTTAGCTATAAGGGAATTGCAAATTATTAAGTGTTAGAGCAAATTTTGCGCTCAGTGAAGTGAATCAGAAGGACAAAGGAGTTAAAGATTACCTTCAGATAAAAGAATGAAAAACTAAGTGTAAGGAAGTTTCTTTCTTATGTTTTTAGAGATTGCTTATCATAAAGGAAAAGTTATACATTTAATATTTTCCTCTTACACTAGTTTTTGTATCATTTTTCTATCCACGAATGCTAAATGATTCTTTGTAACTGAAATTCGATTTTAAAGCTACTAAATAAATACGTTCGAGTGAGAACTAACAAGAAAAAAAAGGTTTGTCAAATTTCATTAAGAAACTTATTTGTAGGTATTAAACTAACTGCACGAAAGACAAAAGTTTTGAATCGTCATTAGTAAGTAGTTACTTCCAAAGCATCAAATGAAAATAATGTCTATAGGAAAAACTAAAAGGAGAAGCATATGAAATGTACTCGACTCATCGCCCAACTGTTATGATATGTTGTGTATGAGTTTTCATTGTTTCTTCACAGAAAGTTTAATTCAAATGTTTAATGATACTGTTTTTATGTTGAAGTTATATAAATTAATTTTTAATCCACAATTTTGAATTAACGCTCTATTTTAGCTAAATAACAGGATATTAGCCATTTCCCTTCATAAATCTTCCGAAGAAGATTTATCAAAACTGAATTTTATTGATTCCTTAAAACTATATATGATAACCGATTTCATAAAGTACTTCTGAAATAGCGAATGAATCAATTACCAGTTCTTATCTGTACTTATAAAAGGCAATGTTTGTGTGTGCGGCACGATGTCCAGACGAATCTATCGCACTCACAGCCATGAAATTTGGCACACAGGTAGTGGTAATGGTGACTCCATCCACCTCGAAGCCGGAATTTTAAAATTTAATCTAGAATTTTTTTTATTTAATGTTTTGTGTTGTTTTGGGTGATTTTTCGCACTGATTTCTCAATAGCATAGTTTCGGATAACTGTACGAAAAAAATAAATACTCTATCTGAAAGAACAAATGATTTCCGTTCTAATGAAGTTTGTTTTGTACGTCTAATGTAATTTACTGAATTTTGAAAAATTGTCACTTTTTTGATAATTTTTCATTCAGTTTTCTTTTAATTCTAGCATCCGCCTTTCTAATAACGCTATCATTTTCAATTTTTTTTTCAGCTTATGACTGGAATGTTTCTGTCGCATTTAAAACAAGAATCGTTAAAATACCCTTTCCCGTGTTTTTAACTTAATTTTTCCCTGAACAGTTCAAACAGTTTTTTTGCTAGCGACCTTTCCCAACGAGACGTTCTCAGAATACATTGTTGCAATTTCTTTGGCTGGTACGTGACCTTCCTCGCGGCAGGTGATGTCATTACTTTCGCCTTCTGCGAGGAGATGATTTATTTACTCGATTCATATACTGATATATTTACTTAATTAATTCTATTATTATTTTTAAGCGTGTCTTAATGTCTTAACTTATTTCTTTCCCTTTCCTACTTTGCGTACGGTGTAATGAATTTCACATTGGAATTTTTTTGGATTAACGGTACTCGGCACTATTTTCCTACAATTAAAATATCATTGTCGAGAGAAAAAAGAAGCGGGCAAACTCAGTAATATATATATATATATTTGTCCTTTTTTACTGTTTTTGAGTTTTTATTTTGTGTATATTGTTGGTTTTGATGTGTGTGTGTGGTGGTGTGTGTGTGTGTGTGTGTGTGTGTGTGTGTGTGTGTGTGTGTGTGTGTGTGTGTGTGTGTGTGTGTGTGTGTGATATTTTAATTTCCTGAAATCTATGCATAATCGAGTCTTTTTACCCTCATCACGTTTAAAAGCTAAAGTTACAGGAGATGAATAGGGACTATTGCTTTCTTTAATTAAACCAGCTTGCAACAATTTTCAACCTGACTCTTTATTTCTTGTTCCTCAACAGGAGAAGTACGATAAGGTCTCAGACTAACTGGCAAGTCAGAATTGATCACAATTATCTGTGGTTCAACTCTGAGTGCACCAACATCATACTTGTCCTTTGAAAAACTGAATCAAAATTTTTAATTATATCTTTTCCTTCTTTTCTTAACTCACATTTATTCTCTGTGACAGACTGAGGAGGGTTAACCTGATCTTCAGTGGTCTGAGAACAATGGGAGTTTCTTTGTTTACATTCAGAAATATGTAAAGAAATGTTTTGTTTGTTTTTATCATTTTGACTTTTATTTTAAGTTTTTTCCATTTTGACAAATTTTTTGTTTACTGCAGTCTATAGTTATGTCATATTTTGCCAATTCTGGCATTCCTAGGATTATATAAGGTAAAGTATGATCTAGAACATACATAGTCACATTTTTGTTTATGGTACCAATTTTTAATGAAAATGTACATGCTTTAGTAAGGTTAATTGTACCCCGGGTTTGCTGCACAATTATACCTTGAGCATTTGTCATTTTTAAATTGTTTTTTGTCACTAAATCACGTGGGATTAAAGAGATAGTTGAACCAGTGTCTAAAACACATGGCAACGGGTTTCTTTTGTAATATTCGGATACTGTAGGTAATTGTCATTGTTGATTTTCCTCCTTTGGAGGGTCAAAGTTAGGTGCAGCAGGATTGGGAGATGGTAATTGTCCTGCGGAAAATCCAAATGGGCAAGTTTGTACCCAATGATAAGCATTGGCAATGCCTTGTTTTGTGCAAAGCCAGCATGGTGAAGGTGGCAATTTGTCTTGAAAATGGGTGTTAGCATTACTAAAAGGTATGAAAGCTTGCCTAGGTGGAGGAGTTTGGCAATTGTTATTTTGCCTGGGAGGAGAATTTGGTTGAAAGTTATTTGGCCTAAAATTTTGTCTGGGTGTAAAGTTATGGGACCTAAAATTTCTTGGCTGCCATTGGTTACCATTAACAGAGTTTGTTTTTAAATTTTGGGTTGCAGAATGGCTAGGGTTAATTTGATTTACATCCGATTTTTGAATTTTGATCAATTTTGTGGCCGTTATGAGCCATTCTGTGGGATTGTTAGGGGAATTTATCGCAAGAAGTTGTCTTAGATTAACTGGCAAGCCATCCGAAAGTCCCTCAAGAATCATACTTGTAGCTAAATTTAATTGTCTGCCTATTTTTAATTTTTCTTGGAAGTATAGAGTTATATCATCACCTTCTTTGAATGATTTCAAAGTGAAATCACTCAAATTGACTAGGTTAGAGGAGATGTACCTTTCAGTTAAAAAGGAAACGAATTCCTCCCAAGTTTTAATTGTATCGTAGGAATTGACATATTCAGTTAAGGCACTGTTTTTTAAGTATGCTGTTATGTTGTTTAATTTCCATTTATCATCTAAGTTATACTCTTGACATTTATCATTAAAGTATTTAAGCCAAGAATTTACATTCATAGAGTTGTTCGGGTCAAAAGGAATGATATTGACAGAATTAGTAGCCTGCATTACAATACCAGATTCATCTGGTTTATCATTTGTTTTGTCATTCATTTTAACTATTTTACCAGCTCTTAAATTCATGCAGGAAAAATTTAACACAAGTTAGGGAAAACAATTTTAAATTTAAGGGAATTTTAAAATAAGTACATGTTAAACTATTTACTTTAATACTGCAATTAAATACATAGAATAATACTACTAATTTTCAGTATAATTTCATGAAAATGCAAATACTAAAATTCAGAAATAATTATGTATGAAACATAAACAACGCACTCAAAAAATATAATGATACTAAATAAATTCAAATTAATATTTCAAAAGAATATATTTCATAATTTACCAAAAATATACTGATCAGTATTGTATTTAATATCACAACCAAAACAAAACTATTTATCAAAGAAAATATATTATAAATGTAAAGCAATTTAAACTAACATCATTAAAAACACTCAAGATCATGATTTCTTTTATTTATTTCCCCCACCAGATGGCTTCTATTTTTTTTCGCACTAATCGCAGATCAAAATTTAGAAAATGCAATCACCGACGATGCACAACCCTTTTGAATTCTTGCACATTTTAAAGATCGGAGAACACATAAAGATGAACACGATGATTGAAAAGAAGGCGGTACTATGGAAATCACTGTAAAACACAAATTTGATAAAGCACACTCGAAGAATAGAATTTTTGATGGCACCCTTGTAAATAGTTTTTTTTTTTTTTTTTTTTTGACGATGAAATAAATGCTTCAAAACTACTTGAATGAAGAAAGCCTTAAAGATAAAATTTGAAGAAACATGAAGATGGACGAGTAGAAATTTGGAATGACAGCATTTTTTTGTGGGTATACCTTCGTGCGTAATGTCGCCATTCGGGCGTGAACGACGATTTCCCTGTTGAGCTGAATGGCGGCTCCGAAACCCATGTACGGGGTCTCCACAAACCAAGGAGATCCTGTCGACTAAATATAAGATCAGGTTTTAAAAAGGTGAAATGCAGTCCATTTTGATCATGGAAGAGACAATATTTGCTTAAATCTTCTTTTATTCAGGCATTACGTTATTTCTTCATAGGTAAAGTATTTAATTTTTACGTAGCTTCATGACCGTATTCAGAAGTTTACGCCCGAGCGGCGCGTTGTTGTTGAAAGCTTACATGCTGGCGTGAAAAAAGGCAGAAATGAATGCGCAGAACGCTTAAGTACCCAGAAGAGGGAATTTCCCCTTTAGAAACTCGTGACTTGAAAATAAAGTTGTAGTGCGTTTATAATGATGAAAGTAGAAGTATTTAAAATGAGGTGTCGTTAAGATTATTTAGGAAAGTTAAAAAATTAAAATATCACATATATCTATCTATATATATATATATAATCTGTTTTCATTTCATTTTCAAAACTTTCATTTATGTAATTGTATGTGGGCTTTTTTTTTATTTTGTTGAAGTCCCGATTCCACGGGCAATTGGGTCATTTTTGTCACGTTTACGGCTGTAGTATCTTTTCTAATGATCGCTGAAAAACAATCTATGCACCATCGGATAGAACAAACAATTTTCGTTCTAATGAAGTTTGCTTTGAGCTTCAAATGTAATTTACTGAATTTTGATAAATTTTTCAAAAATAGTCAGTTTTGCCATCGAAATTTTATTTTGGTTTTTAAATTTGCTGCATCCGACGTTCTAATAACACTATTATTTTCAATTTTTTTCAGCTTATAACTGGAACGGTTAAAATAGCTTTTTCTGTTTTTTTTTAAATTAATTCTTTCCTGGTCAGTTGAAAGATATTTTTCTCTAGCGAGCATACTCCCACGGAAGTTTCTCCGGGGCCTTCCCAACATGCATTGTTGCAATTTCATTGGCTTACGGTGCAGAGCGCAGGATACGTCATAACCTTCAACTGAATGACTTCGATTATTATTTTCGGCAGTGTCTTAACGTGTTTATGTCTCGCATCTTTTACTTGCTGTATAATAATCATTTTCACGTTGCAATTTTTTAATATTGTTTCGGATTAACGTACTCTGTATTGTTTTTCTACAGTTGACATGTCATTATTACGAAGAAAAATAAGCGGGAAAATCAATAATGTGTATCTTTTGTTTTGTTTTTCAGAACTTTTTCATGTCATTGTGGGCGTTTTTTTTTTTTTTTTGAAGTCTTGATTCCACGGGCAACGTCTTGCGCGTACTGCTAATAATTATATATGAACGACTATCTGAGCAGTAGATAGAGTTATTTTTAATAATTTGAATTATTCTTTATTAAAACTTTGTTGTATTTTTGTAATGATCATCATATTTAACACTTCCGGATAATCAACTGTTCAGTTATTTGTAGTATATTCTTGGAATGTAATGCTAATATTTATTTTTAAATTGATATCTTGTTGCCTTATTAGTTCAAATGAGGGCTTCTTAAACTTTTCCCAACAACGACCCCATTTTCGTTAGAAAAGTTTTGTCGCGACCCCGAAGTTAAAAGAGGATAAGAAACCTTAATTAATGATTTTTAAAAAGGAATATTATCAAAAATAATTATCGCAACATTTGAAAGAAATCTTTTAAGTCAATAGGATTTTCATTACTATTTTTACTCATGAATGATGAAGAATCTGACAGAAAAAGGTCCTGTAGAAGTTTTTTTCAATCCCAGGATTTTTCTACAAGAGTCTATTTGGGGTTCTTTAAGAAGACCAGGTTTAAACGAATATGTTAGCCGTGTTTTGTTTACGAATTTGTACATTTTCTGTAATTTTATGGTTTTTATATCTTCATTACAAAAATTATTCATTTACAATTTTAAAAAATACTAGATGAATTTATTAATTTTTTTCTGTAAAATGACATTAAAATTTTTCATCCCTAAAATTTATGCATAGTTGACATATGAGCTGAAAGCAGTCTTCCGCATGATGGTTGTAAACCGCATTCTAAATACTTAATTTTAACGAAACATCAAATAAATCTTTTTTCGCGTCTTCTTGCATGTGTATAAATGTGATTTATCTTCTCAGAAACATTTTCGTATTGAAATAATCCCGCTTATTATCGTGGCTGAAATGGAACTCAAAAATATTTGTAAAGTAGGGAATAAGGTATCATTAAAGGAAAGATTTTGATAGAAATATTGGAATATCTTTTCGAATACTGAACTCTCACCCCTAAGAAAAAGTAAAACAATGCCATATAACTGCACGTAAAAACCATGCCGATACTGGTTAGGAATTTTAGTTTGTAGTTGAATTTACCTTAAACGCTACGTGTCTATAATTCTAAAATAATTTACTTCTGGTTACTTCAAGTTTTTTTCTTATTACATGATTTAATACTTTATTTCATTACTTAACTTTTTTAATACTTAATTTAATACTTAATTACATGATTTAATACTTAACTATCTCGGCTGAGATTCAAATGAATGAAGGCTTAAAGTCAAAAAGAAAGTTAGGTCGTATTTGGTGACTAACTTCTGGAATTTGAAGAATTATCGTCAATTATGGTTATAAATTAAAGATCTAGAAGTTTTATTACCATGGCTTTACCCGGACTCATGATCTTTTATGAATATGCCAAAGGAAGTTAACCCTCCAACGGCGTATCCCGCCGTTTACGCGGTTTAGAAGTTAGTACATTTTCTACTGCATGCGCGATTTCCACGGGCCAGTAGGGTCACTTTATAATAAAGTAAACCTTCGATCAGCCGCCACCGTCCGAGCCAGGACTGTGCCGGATAACCGAATCGATGGATAGCAGAAATCTCTTAATACTTATGTACAGTAACCTGATTTCACTGCTGACTTGGGATGGAAATGAAAATAAAACTCTTTAAAAATGAATAATTCATACATTATGTATCAATTTTACAAAATGATTAATATAAACTTCAGTGGGAGAGTAGTAATGTACATTAGACGTAATTTAAACGATGACGGTCAACAAAAACTGACGGTTAAACGAGTGATGGTTAATCGAAGTTTTAATTTATAGCGTTCGATACAAAAGTATTTGGACCTATGTGAAGCGTTACATACGAATATCGATTTCCATAAGTCCCCAGTTTGAAGGTTAATAAATGATTCTGGTTTCATAGCATACGATCAATGGCGGTTTTTAGCCCTGGTGCTCGCCTCGTACCTCAAGACACTAAGGGGCCTCAAAATGTATTCCACATACATCTCAGTGCTAAGCCGATGAACGCCGCACCTGTTCCTGATGCCATTACAGCAACTCTACCAGTTGGATGGACATCATTGAGTAGGACAGAACGCCGCCCCATGCCCCCGTACCTGAAGCCATTACGGCGACCGAACCGGTTGGATGGGCAAGGGAATTGAGTAGGACAGGGCCCTTAAAACAATTTTGCGCCTGTGGTCTTGTATTGTCAGAATCCACCACTGCATACGATGTAGAAGTTAGAAGTCGATTGGCGGAAAATCTCGATTCAGTAATTAGCACGTAGTTGTTGAGCCTGCGTTTTGAGAATAACTGAATCTCTCGAACAATTAGTCTTATTATTTCGAATGCCGTGAGCGTGGCTATCTACTTGTGATAATTGTATAAATCTGCATCGTCTTTTCTGTGTTAGTTTAAGAAATTTATCTGCGTCCTTTGAAACTAGCCTTTTTTTTATTATTTTTAAATTTATTTCGATTTATTTAGTTGAACTCTCGAGAACTTCCATGGAACAATATAGTGTCTGTAACAAGGCAGTACTATACAGTTTAATTTTGATACTTGATGTCTTCATCTTGTACATTTTCCTATTTCTTAACAGTTAGCTCTCTATGTAAGTTTACAGAGTGACTTCCTGAAATGAAACGGATTTTTATTGTTCATTTTTTTAAAAGAAGAAAAAATAGAACCAAAGACTTTTTAAAGAATTTGACGTATGGGAGGTCCCCCCCCCCCCCTCCCGGCCTTCGGTGTCCTGGTGGTAAGGTCTCGGTTTCGGCTTCTAAAACTGATTCCACTGAAAATCCCCCGTGTATAGGGGCATCTTGCATGGTAAATCATACGTAAGAGGCCAAACGTCCTCCCGTTGGTGTGGTGTGGAAGTTTGGAGCGGGAGTGTCGTCCTCGTCATTTGACCGCTACGCTGTTCAAAATTACGAGGTTCGTCCCAAAATCATCCACATGTTTCAAAACGGAACGTTAATATAACTAAACTACCCCCCCCCCGTCTGAAAATCCTTGTATATACATTTGATTGCTAAAGGCAGATCATCACCTGTTTTAACCCTCTGACTGTTTATCCGACGATTTTCGCGGGTAGTAAGTCTATTTTCTGCTGCATCCTGCAATTTTTCCAAGCTAATGGGTTTACTTAGTACTTTTTATTGCGTTGAATCATATTATGCTGATTTACCTTTGCATATAGACAACAATTCGCTTGGTCCAATGGTATTTGACCGTTGGTGTGGCGTGGAAGTTTGGAGAGGAGGGTGTCAGCTCAGGTGTCGTCCTCGTCATCTGGCCGTGGTTCAAAATTACGAGGTCCATCCCAAAATAGCCCTCGTGTTGCTTCAAAACGTGACGTTAATATAGCTATACTAAATCAATGGCATTTAAACATGTTGCATCTAAATAGTGATTTAAAAAAAAAACGGCAGTCGGAAGGTTAAAGAACATATGAGGAAAAACATATTTATTGCTTTTGAATTGTAAGAGACAAAATTGTCTCTAAAAGAGAAAGATATATATTTTTTTCATTTTATGTGAGGATTTTTATTGAATGAAATACACCTTAGTTGTATTAAAAAGGACATATAATATCTGGTTTATTACAAGTAGCTTTCTGATTATGAAAGAAGTTTTGCACATGTTTGAATATTGACCTTTTGGCTGATAATTTTCATGTACATGAATTTATCTGTTTCACCTCATTTCGTTTATTTAGCGAATAAGATTGCTACCGATTTATTTTGATATATATTTTTCAGGGAATTTCTGACTTGTTTTCCAGAAAATATATTTTCTTCCAGGGAGAGGAAATTTCTTATCTCTGAACTAATATTCCTTATCGCATTTTTCGTGCTCTTTCAAACATCTCTATCTTATAAGTTTGATATTGAAAAAAAGAGAAAAGCAAACCGTTGCGTTCATTTTTAAGATCATCTGCTACTACAATTTTGTAAATTTTTTCTGCCTTTAACGCGCCTTACAAATGATGCACATTCACTTTTTAGTTTCTCAAATTCATTTTAAAATCCACGTTAAATTTAATAGAAATCTCAACAAAGCGTCAATTAGTCTTGTTCCTAGACAATCAGTGCCACTGAGGACCCAAATTAATTTTTAAAATACAAATTTCCCATTTTGAGCCATGCATAGCGAAACCTGTGTATAACGATACTGCCTATAACGGAAAACCTGCCTTTAACGATATCTTCTTAGATCCCGTTGGAATTTCTATTTACTCAATGTATTTTGAGCCTGCCTACAGCGATAATCACTTTTTAGGTACACATGTCTATAACGATAATTTCGTCTCTTTAGAAAGCTGGGACAGTACAATCTTGATTTTTTTTTTTCCCTTGGAAAATTATACCCCATTGTTCAGAATATGAGATAATAGGGGAATCGGAGAGAGGGGGATAGAAACTGGAGCCTTTGTAGCAGGCGGATCTGGGGAGCATATAGGCATTCTGTACTCCAGCAAAGCACCATTGTAACTTTGGAGGGCTCTGACTGGACAAACGAATCTGACGTCACTCTTCTGCATATCGCATCAACAGTGCGACACACGTACCTAGTTCTTCCATATTCTTCTATCCATGAATACACATAGGAAACACTTTTAAGGTTGCTTCGAATGATGGTTTCATCTTCAAGGATTTTAATAACTTCGTTTACAGAAGAAGGGGGAAGATTGGAATTCTGAATAGCCATAGCGTATTATACAAAGAACATTTCGCTATCGCTAGTTGAAAGAATCAGCCAGAGCGTGGTCAGAGGTAAACAGACAACAAAGGATAGTTACGTCAGATTCGCTTGTCCAATCAGAGCCCTCCAAAGTTACAATGGTGCTCTGCTCGAGTACAGTATGCCTATATGCATCCGGGGAAGGGGGAGCGATTGGAAAGTGCACAGATGTTTTTGTCTGTGTTTCCCGGTGGGCCCTAACCTATTTATTCGCAGTTAGCACTTCAAACTGGCCACTTGTTCCTTGCAATTCGTTTTTAATGCGTTAAAACTTTGGAAATATATAATGTAATATGTGGAAAAATAGCCAAAAGTTTGTATTTTGTTATGCCATTGTATGCTTTGGATTGTAATAAAGCTTGTGAAAAACCATGACGAAACTTACTTTCGGAACGACCCTCGTATAACGATATTTTGTTTGATTCCGGCAGAATTCCTCTTTATTCAAAGTATTTTCAACCTGCCTACAACGATAATCTTTTTTTTTTTAGATTCGCCTGTCTATAATGATAATTTTACCTCTTTAGTTGGTTGGTTGTTTTGGGATTTATTGGCACAAGAGCCTAATTTGGTTTACCTCTTTAAAAAGCCGGTACAGTACATTGCCGATTCTTTTTATTATCAACTTGAGTGTCTTGTCCACAAATCTTGAGATCGATTTCTTACCCACTTAAGATCGAGCTACAGCTTTGAAATTTAGCACAGTGGTGGGTTTCTGGAGACAATACAATATAACGCAAAAAAATTTGCAATCTATACCTATTTTAAACCTAACAAAATATTAAAATTTTACCCCTATATTTGGGCGATAAAGTTAGGAAGGTGGTAACCTCTCGTTACGTAGGGTTGTAACAGCACCACTAGACGACACACAATAAAAGGGGGCGCTGCCTGTGAATCATCCCCATTTCGAAGCGGCTTGAGGGTCAAAGGTAAGATCGGGGAAGTGAGTTTTGTTTCGTCTCTTGGTCTGTGTTGCACTTTTTTCAAATTCGAGATAGTGTAATCGCAATCGCGCTGCGTAAGAGAAATATATAGATGGCGCGTATTGAAACGGCTACCCAACATGAGAAAAAGCATGGAAGAATTACTAAGCCTAACATGTCGTGTGTATTCGTGTCAGCCGTCACTAAAAAGTAGAAAATAAAATTTAAGATATAAGCTTTTATTCAAAATGCTTTTTAAATGCGAAAATACGTTTACACATTATAATTGCGTCAAAATGAACTCAAAAGTAAAAAAATAATTACTTCGTTATAACAAAAATACATTCTAATGAGTATATATAATTTTACTTTTACTAAAATATAATCCTTCAATAGCAATGCGAAAAAATGAACGCAAAAGTTGAAAATAATTTTTCTAAATACATTAAAATGCATGGTTCGAATAAAAGCGTGGGTGCCTTTATCTTCTAGGAAAATTCCATTTGTTTAAGGAAATATACGCAAAATATAAGGTGCTATATAAAGCGCCTACGCTTTTATTGTAGCAGGGGAATCTGCGGAGGAGGTCTAGCGATTGGAATGTGCACAGATGTTTGTTACCTTTGAATCTTGGTGGGCACAAAAATTTATTCATTCGCTTTTAGTACTTTGGACTGACCACTTGTTCCTTGAAATTTGCTTTTTATGTGTTAATACCGTGAATCTAGAATGGCTCGGCGTATAACATTGGCATTTGAAGAAAAGCTTCAAATAATTTCGGAAATTGATCAAGGACTAAAGCAAATGATGCTGTTAAAAAAGTATGGGATTTCTCAATCAACGTTAGCCACTTTTTTGAAAAAAAGAAAAGGTATAAAAGATGCTGTGGAAAAAGTAAAGTGGATAGCAAACGAAAACGATTTAAAGGTGCCGTAAATGACAATTTTGACAAAGTGTTTAGTTAAAATTTTCATTTTAAAGTTATTAAAAAGTTTTAATAATTAGTAGTAATTAATTAGTTAGCATATTAGTTACATGCACATGCGCGAAAACATTGGATGCGCAAATCCTCAAATTGTCTGCAACGATAACCTGTCTATAACAATATTTTTTCTTATGTCCCTACAATATCGTTATAAGCAGGTTTTACTGTAATTTGCCTTAAGATTTTTAATGCAGTACTGTGCAGCGAGCATAGGGAGTATGCGAATCGAACATACGGAATTCGAAAATCAAGGAAAGAAGGGAGGGAGAAAAATGAAAGTCAAATTGAAGAAATTGGTGTTTCAGTGGCTCAAGAACATGGTATAGAAATCGAATTCCCAACGCAGGCAGTCTTATTCAATCCTTTCGCATGCAATGACATGTTTGATGCATGTATCGAATCACAGAATTTTTGACATTTAAATCTGTAATTAAGTCAAACTAGCATTTAAATTAAAATACCGATATCATTTTGGACACGCAGAAGTATCGCGGTCATTCTTTACATTTTATATGGATTGAAATAACAATAAATGTCCCAAACAGGATGTTCATCTAATTAGGAGGTTAAATAAATTCGTACGTTAAGGGATTAAAGTTCTTTGTAAAAATCAAGAGGTCTAAGCTGTTCAGTAATTTGAATGAAGCATATCTACCGAAGAGATTAACTAAACTTCGCTTTATGAATCCAGATTTAAAATTAATTCTGTTTGGGAACGAAAATATTAGAATTCTTTCTGAAGGATCGTTTCTATGGAATATCTTCAAACTGGATAAAAATTTTTGGACCATCGAAAATCTCTAATAAAAGCAAAGAATTTCTAAAGGGTAGATATCATGCTTGTAGTAACCTGATGTTAGATGATATGTGGGTTTTTATTGAGTTGCCTGGAAGAATAGTAAAATGTCAGAAAAGCCTTTGTGTTAGAAGGTCTTTAGGTTATTGTTTCAAAGGATGTGTAGGAAATTCTCTTAGAAATCTGCGTTTTTATAGATAATTGTGAAAGTGCTGTATAATTCTCGATTGTACCATATGGGTCACATTGTGCCACACGAATTCAGTGATGCTTTCATATAGAAAATAGAAAAGAATCAAAAGAGATTCCTTAACTGTTTTATTGACCAATTTTATTTTGTCCATAAACTTAGAGCTGTTTTTCATTCTTCTACTTGGAAGGGGATTACAGCCTTTGTTGCTTCAAATCCCATAACTCCTCTCATTCATTCTACTTGGAAATTTCAAATTTTGAGAGATCAACATCCAATAAGCCATTCACAGCTGAATTCTTATACAATATTGACCAATGTTTTCACGATGATGATTTTGAATCTTGACTATGTGTTGTAATACTTGAATTTATATTATTCACCGATTTTGTGTTTTTCACCTTGACGTTCTGTCCCGACTCATTTTTGAAGAATGGAAGGAAATCGTGTTTTATAAATTTTTCTTTAAAATTACATGGTTAGTATAAATTTTTAGTTTTAATAGAATTTTGTGCTAAACCCAAAAGGAATTATACTATATACTAGAAGATTCGTGCCCGTCTAAGACGGGCTTTTAGCCCGCAAACCATATCTCAGAACTGATTGTCACAGATTTACTCACGAAAGATGTAATACAAAATCTCATGCACATTGGCAGAGTGCTTAAGAAATAAAAGAAAAAAAAAATGAAAAAGAGGATTGATGAATCAATTGGCTGCAACTTTTGTTTTGTTAATAACTTTACTTTTAACGATTGCTTTCGTTTTATCCGAGTAAAAATAATGCAAAATCCACTAACAGGAAAAATTGGATTACCAAATATCTACTAATAACAAAGGAGGATGTGTGTTGGCGTTCTACAGGGCAGACCTCTGGACCTAGAGCTACGAAATTTGGCACAAATAAACTTTGGAGGATGGGAATGTGCATCTCGGAGCCCTTTCTCCAAAATTTTAATTCATTAAAAATTAAGCGAAACTTTGAGACTTTCCTCAATAACCTCTGAAAATATTACAGCATAAAAATAATCTTTACGCCATCTGAAAGTACAAAAAAATTACCTTTTCATTGATATCAATTAAGTTGCTCTACAATTTTTTCTCTAATATTAATAAATTTTTAAAAACATTTTTTGGCATAATTTACAATTCTTTTCATTGTTGCAACGCAATTCAAATCGTTTTCATTGTTTAAACAAATATTTAATTGCGTGTTTCTCTTTCGTTGTTGAAAATTGAGGTAATATTCTTATACAATTATCCGATTTGCTCGTTCAATAATGACGCAGACAAAAGGGGCGGGGTTATTTTAAGCTCTGCCCAGCGTCACAGACGTCTAAAGGCTTTTCTATTATAGATATTTGTGGAAATTCCAATGATGTTTTAAAATGGTTTTGGGTGGAACATCGAAGGTTGTTGATTAGATAAACATGTTGTTATGGTGTTGACATCTTATATCTTCCTGAATGTTTGAATAAATTGAGTTTTCGATTTGATTTTGTTTCGAAAAATATCTCGCCAATATTTTTATAATATTCAGTTTATAAAATTAGTAACTTTGTTTCTGAAGTTAAGAAGTTACACGTAGTTTTTTCTGAATATTTGTTAAGTTGGCACTTTTAGGATTCCATTCGGGATTAAGGAGGATAAAATATATCGTGTTTTATCCTCCCTTAATCTTAATTTATGCAGTGATGATACTTTAACTCAAAAAAATGCACCTGCACAAATAGATTTTTTCAAGTGTTGAAATGCATGTCTCCAAAACAAATATTTTTTTTTCCTTTCTATAAAACGCTTACATTCCGTTCTAAATGTTGAATAATTTAATAATATTTAAAAAATAAATTTCCCGTTTTCTACATTATTATTAGAATTTTTGTTATGATTCGAAATTTTATCGTTATAATTAGGGTTTATTTTTTACTGTACATTTCGAAGTAAACCTATTCCTATAAAAACTAAAAGAGTATTTTTTTACTGCCCTCGTAAACTTGGATGATTTTTTTATATGGACCTTGATAGCTTTTGCGTTTGACATATTTGTTTTTTTTATTATCCTAGTGAATATCTGTAAGAGTTTTTATAATCTGACAACCTGACATTTTTCTATAGTTATTCAAACTGATATCAGGTTTTACGATTTCTCGGACTGATGTTTTGATTTGGGATTCCCTGGTTTTCCATTTGAAGATAGTATCAGCCTGTGTTCTAGTAAATATTTTTCAATTTTTTGGCAAATGAAAAAACATTACATGTAAACTGTGGCTAACTTGAAGAAGGTAATTAATTCGTTCTTTTTCATGTGATGCATTTGAAAGGTCATGATTGATTTTTATACTAGCTTAATCATGTTTCGCAAACTGTGCTTTTAGTAAAGAATTATCTTGCTTAAAAATTAATTGAAAATGACATGCAATATTTAAAAATACCTGAAAAAATGAAAAATTTTCGTCGTCATAAAGTCTTCACATTACACGAATTTAACTATGGAAGATTGTAGGAGAGAGTACTAGAGAATAATGCTTGGATTGCAGAATTCGAAATGTTCTACATTTTCGAAAAAGAAGACTTTTATCACCTTTTTAAGCGACATGAACTGTAGTTATGTTGTTCTAGTGTTAATCTTCCTTAAGTATTTATTAAAGGAATATTCACCTAAAATGGACTTGTATAAAAATAGTTCGGAATTTCTGACTTAAGATAAAATCGTATTGAATCTGTTTGTTGTCACATATTCGAAACGAAGTTGATAGCTAATCTACCATTTTGCACCACAGTAGGGCATTCTATAGGTATCGTTTAATTTTGCCCAATACTGCAAGAGATAGCTACCATCTTATCATAATTTGAGATAGCATGGACTCCACCTTAGCCCTCATATTGAGTCACGAATCAGCAAAATATCTGTGGGGCTATATTCGACAAAGTCGGCAAACAGGTTCAGTATCATCGTTGGCCGTCACAATGCATTGTCGTAAACGTCTAAAGGGTAAGATTGATTCAAATAATTTCATTTCAAAATTGAAGTTTTTATCAAATAAGAAGGGTCTGGAAATACATTTTACTCTCAAATGGCTTATATTCAATATTCATAAGAAATGCAATCACTTTCTTTGATTGCATTTCTTATGAATATTGGCCAGTTAAAGTAAACTTATATTAGTTATCTCAGCGAAATTTACTTATAAACTTCTTGGAAGTAAAGATCCATGGTATATGCGTTCTGTATTTTGCTCAAATTCCATCCTTGCTGTAATAGTGAAATGCAAGTAGACGGCCGTGAGCCACGCTGTAAGAGTACTTATATCGTGCATCATATTACATATTTATATCGTGCTGTTTTACAAAAATAAATGTAACTTTTATTTTTGTAATCTGTATTTATTAGTTTTATATTAAACAAAGGTTATATAAATAAAAATTGCACTTAAATTTGTAAAAGAACGATATAAGTGTGTAAGTATGTTATACTTTAAGTTTACAAAGTATGGTTTACTGTGTAAAAGTGTACCAACTTGATAATCTAATCGCTTTTACAAAGCAGTTAGATTATCTAGCTTTGTGTGTAGCGTAGCTTCTCTTCACGAAATGGTAAAATATTTTTCATCCTTAGTAAACTTATTCTTGCACATATATACAAACTCGATGATAACCAATCTGTGAGACACAGTTTGGCATAGTTAGAATAACAAATAATCATTCCAAGTGATTTAGCCAGTATCTTCAAAACGGCAACCAATAGACTTTTAGATTAGAAAATTGAATATTTTCTGAAATGTGGTGTCAGATAGATAACTGAATACTAGACACCTTGCAAAGATTAAAGCTGCACGTAAACCTAAATAACAATAAGTTGAATCTTTTTAAGAAAATATGATCGTACACTGATAGATACTTTTGCAAAGTAACGAAAGGACTGTTCATTCAAATAATGTTATCATAAAACAATTTCATAGCGATTGTATAATTTAAAACGTTATGAACTTTATGGAAATTTTTAATGGAATTTTTAAAACTTTTTTAAATATATATAACACAGTCTATTTAGATTAAAATGCTAAAATAAAAAGAATCGAACAAATGTTTATGGCAATTTTGACATATTAGAAAAAATATGAAAATATATATCTTCTATTTATTTGGTTTGTTAAAGATGTATGTAAATATACCTAAATCACTAAGCTCGTTGAAAAACGAAACCACGAAGTAAATATGAATATGTTTTAAAGAATTATAAAAACGATAAATACTGAAGTCATTCTTACATTAAAGAAAAATATAAAACCGTAGAAAATTCATAGATTACTTCAGATACTATGCGTAATAATATAAGCGAAATTAGCACGTTACCGTAAATTTATTTATTAGTATATACACCTAAAAACACACAAAAAAATTAAAGGATGAGCTAATAATATTAGTTATAATAATTATTTAACACATTCATCGCTACGGACGAGATATCTCGTCCTTCAGAAATCTTCACTGCGCACTAGAATTTGACTTTCGTAACAAATTTATTAAGTTAAAAATGTTAATAGATGTCCTCAGAACTGAACGTCTTTCATTTTTGATTTATAAATTGTCTGGAGCGAGCACGGTTACTTTTTGTCTTTCTTAGAGCTTGCATCTAATTCGCCCATAGCGATGAATGTGTTATGTAGAAGAGATAGATTTAAAAATACATTAGTTCTAATATTTGTGTTATTAAAGTTTACTTTTCTTGTTTAATGGAATATTCTAGCATTATCAATCGTATGTTTTGCTGGAAAATTTCCAAATGAAATCACACGAGCAGGACTTCGACCTTGTATCGTTACAACTTCATGAAATAATCTCATGGGATTCTAAAATGTGATTGCTTTCCTCTAAGCTAGTTAGGAACAGATAAGAACCAATAAAACTGGATTTTCATTCAAATTATTTAAAGTTATAAAAGCCTTATGTCCAAACTAAAAAGCATAAAAATTGCTTGTCAGTTATACCTCTCATCTCTTCTCCATCCTTTTTTATGTCTATTAAATTAGAATTGTAATACATGACAGAAAATAAAATTTTAATCCAGGAAGGAATTGCATCATGCCGATGAAAATTACACAACATATTTATTGCAATGAACTATAAAAGATTACAACTTCAAGAGCATAGGGACTAGAATGAGTAGCTAACGTGTAAAATATGGTGGAACTGCTTCTCAGTATTCTGCATGTAATCACCACTTTGTTGAATATGAATATGAAGGCGGGTTTGCATCCGATGGAAGAAGTGTTGAATGTAATTCTCTGGGACGGCTATCCACTCTTGTTTCAGCTGTTCAGTTTGATCAGCAATAGTCGTTGCGGATTTAGGATGAGAACGAAGCAGCTTTGCAATCATGTTCCATACTTATGCTCATTCGGTGTTAGATCTTGTGCTCGTGGCGGCAACGATAGAGTGTTGACATGTCTAAGTATACGTTGGATGGCAGCTGTGCGGCAAAGGGAATAATACTATCTTGCTAGAAAAATCTCCAACAATCCGTTTATGAACAGCATCATAATGGGTTGAATCAATTTTCCGTTGTATCATTCTGTATTCGAGGACATCGGGTAATAACGAGGAAAGTCCTATACCAAGGGGCGAATCCGGGGGGGGGGGCTATGGGGCTGCAGCTTTCCCTAGAGCTAAACCAGAATTCTTGATTTTATTTAAAATCGCTACAGCTGTTTGTTCTTAATCTCCCTTAAAAAAAAAAATCTGCTACAAAATTGATTCCGGCTCGAAAATTTTCCCACTTTTGTAGTCATTCCACTCGTACTTGTAGCGTTGACGCGATTGAAAATATTTTTTGGCTAGTTATTTTGTTGGAAATAATACGCAGTTTACTTTCCTTTTTTCTCCTCATTTAATATTCAACCAATCACAAGCAATTGTGATAATGTCATGCGCACGATGATGTTATGATGAGTTACGTCACTGCGTAACGTCACATGTATCCCATGATTCCATTGATGTCTTTTTGTCACGGAGATGTTTTGGTGAAAAACGATCATTGGAACTTTGTCACCGGAGCTGAACGAAAACCAGAAGTCACTGGGGATGCGGATAATGCAACAGCCGTTGCGAAATGGATATCCGACTAACAAAAAGCGAAAGCTGGCATAATCCTATCAATTCATCCAAATCAAAAACTTCACATGAACTCTGGACTAAACTGCAAAACATTTACGAATCAAAAGGACCAGTGCGAAAAGCAACGCTCCTGAAACAACTTTTGTTTACAAAAATGACTGACTCTAAAAATACGAACGAGCATATCAACGAATTCTTCACGCTTGTGGGCAAATTAAAGGAAATCGCAATTACCAATGATCTACTCACGATTCTACTGTTATAAAGCATTCCCGAGTCGTACGAAAATTTCCGAATCGCCATCGAATCCAGAGATGAGTTACCCTCTCCCGAAACGCCGAAAATCAAACTAATTGAAGATGCAAATGCAAGAAAAAAATAAAGAAATTCCGACCTTCCACGATTCACAACGAGCTCTCTACACCGAAAAAAAGAAGTATGAGCATCACCGGCAAAACGAAAGTCGCCAACCCGACGCCGACGGAAGAAGAAACAAAAACAACAATCAAAAATTCAAATTAAAATGTAACTAACTGTGGAATTTTCGGACACAAAGCCAGCATATGCCGGAAGAAGCAAGAATATAAAAATCTGATGCTGAATAATAAATCATTCAAAAACAACAGTGCAATGCTAGCGGAAACCAACGGAACAAAACAAAAGAAAACCTTTAACACTGTATTAAGCTGTGTTGACTCGAAAGAAATATTTTCTGCCTTGATAGCGGTGCAACAAGCCATTCAACGAACATTTGTTTAAAGAATTAAATCCTATCGACGATACATACATAAAATTAGCCGTAGACAAAACTGTAAAAGCTATCGCAAAAGGAACTGTGACATTCGATGTTCTTGTCGGGAATCGAACAAAAGAAGTTACTCTTCAAAATGTGTTATATATATCCCTGACTTAAAGAATAATCTGATTTCAATTTCTAAGGTTAGTACCAACAACTTTACTGTGAAATTCCAACGAAACCATGCTAGTGTGATTAATTCTAAAAACGAAACTGTGCTCATCACTAAACGCGAAAAAGGTCTTTATTACGTTAATGGAATCTGTGTCAATTGTGAAAGAAATCGGACAATGGCACCAAAAATTCGGTCACCTGAATGAAAAAGATCTTAAGAAATTGCAAGCCCAGAACATGGTGTATGGAATGAACTTTAAACCAAATGACACTTTGACGGACTGTAAAGTTTATATCCAAGGTAAACAAACTGCTACTCCATTTTCAAAAGAGTCTAAAAACCGAAGTTCACAATTATTAAGTATAATACATTCTGACTTATGTGGACCTATGCGTGTTGAGTCAATAGGAAGATCATTTTATTTTGCAACATTCATTGATGACTGTTCCCGATTTGTAAATGTATATTTCCTTAGATCAAAAGACGATGCAAAATCTGCATTTCTTGAATTCAAAGCTTACATCGAAACAAGCTGCACTGAAAAATAAAGACGCTCCAAATTGACCAAGGGCTTGAGTATGTTGGATCAATTTTCGACCTTTACTTAGTCGAAAATGGAATTAGAAGAGAACGTACGTGTGCTTACACCCCACAGATGAACGGCATCTCAGAACGTGAAAACCGAACTTTGGTCAGTATGGCCAGGTGCCTACTCCTTCAATCTGGACTCCTAATGAAATTCTGGGCAGAGGCAATAAATTGTGCTGTGTATATAAGAAATCGCTGTCCTACTCGTGGATTACAAAATGAAAACCAAACCCCGTCCCAAAAATTATTTAGTAAAAAGCCAACTGTGAAATATTTTCAAACGTTTGGCCAGAAAGCATTTGCTTTAAATAAGCAACATCAAAAGGGTAAATTTGATGCAAGATCAACCGAGTGCATCTTCATAGGCTATTCAGACGAAAACAGAGTTTGCAGACTGTTTGATTCTCAAGCGCAAAAAGTCATAACTAGCTGAGATGTAAAATTCATAAACGAATCTGAAAACGCAAGCAACTACGAAGAATTGTTTTTCCCGGAAATCATACCGCAAAAAGAACAACACCTGCAGCAAGAAAATAAAAATCCCAGGGCTGACGCCATGGATAGCGACTCAAGAGGAACCATCCAATCAGGGTCGCAGAAAGAAACACACCCACCGTCGAATGATCAGATAACATATTCCACCTACTTGGAGTTGGATGTTCACCAAAAGAATAAAAAAGGGTTCTGATATAAACAAAGATAAAGCAATCGATGTTGACCCTCAAAGAGCACGTGGCAAACCAAAAAAATTTTTTACAGGGAAACCTGGATGGCCGAGAAAGCAGTATAATATCAAGGAGGAAATTGAGGAAGCTCAAATCGCTTTAGAAGACGACATTCCATCCTTGAAAGAAGCTTTAAATGGGCCGAATTCTGAAGAATGGCTTGAAGTCATGCGGACAGAATACAATGCGCTCTTAAAAAATCAAGTCTGGAGGCTAGTAAAACGACCTAAGGATAAAAGCACATTTGGTTCAAAGTGGGTATTGCGTACAAAATACAACGCAAACGGTTCTATTGCTTTACGAAAAGCTCGTCTTGTTGCAAAAGGATTCGCGCAAACACCTGACGTCGACTATAAAGAAACATTTGCTCCTGTCGCCAGACCTGGTTCTATCAGAACTGTAATGGCTTACTGTGCAGAAAATAATCTAGAAATTTTTCAACTAGATTTTATCATGGCCTATGTCAACGGTGATTTTGATGATGAAATTTTTATGGAACAGGGTGATCATTTCATCGACCAGAAACACCCCGATTATGTGTATCAACTACAAAGATCTCTCTATGGCCTAAAACAGGCTGGTAGGCAGTGGTTCTGTAAGTTAGATGAAAAACTTAAATCTTTTGGTTTAAATCCACTATATTCTGATAAATGTGTTTATAAATTAAAGAACCCTAAAGGTGAGCTAATTGTAATTATTTATGTCGACGATTTAATTTGTTGTACTAGTAATTTAAATTTATATCTTGAATTTAAGAATTTTTTGTCAAATGAGTTCGCAGTTAAAGGCCTGGGAAAATTAAATTTTTGTTTAGGAATAGAGTTTTCACAAAATGTCAAAAATGGTCAAATTACCATGTCTCAGTGTAAATATAATAAAATGTTCTAGAGAAGTTTAACATGCAGGACGCTAAGACAGTGAAAACACATTTGGACCCTAGTGTCAAATTAAGTTAAGAAATGGTCCTAAAACGGAAGCCGATAAGGCTGAAATGTCGTTGTACCCTTGTCGGTCTTTAATTGGATCATTCATGTACTTAGCTATTGGTACTCGCCCTGATATTTGCCATGCTGTTAGCTATTTAAGTCAGTTTAACGAAAATCCAGGTATTCCTCACTGGACAGCTGCTAAAAGAGTATTAAAATATCTAAAAGGTACAAGAAACCGTGGTTTAACTTTCCGTCCTACAAAAAGGCCTTTAGTTGGCTTTGTAGATGCTGACTGGGCGTCAGATATTACAGATAGAAACTGTGTGTTAAAATTTGCTGACGGAGCCATCTCATGGGAAAGTAAAAAGTAACATTGTGTTGCTCTTTCCAGCACCGAGGCGGAATATATTTCACTGTCTGAATGTGCCAAAGAAATTGTTTATTTACGCCGTTTTCTAAATGAGTTGTATGACTCAGCAGATGAAACTCCAACTGCTGTTTTTTCTGACGACCAAGCAGCTCAAAAACTTGTTCAAAATCCGATTTTTCATTCACGCACTAAGTACATTGATATTCGTGAAGTTTATGAACGTGGTGAAATAAAGGCAAATTACATTCCCACTGATCAAATGGCTGCAGACATTCTAACTATGACTTTGAAATTCCAAAAGCACGACAATTGCTGTAAATTAATTGGTGTTAATGTCATTAATGTTTGATTTTTATTATTGTTTTGTATTTTTATTTGTGGAAAGTTAACCGCAAAAGGGGGGGGATTGTTGGAAATAATAAGCAGTTTACTTTCCTTCTTTCTCCTCATTTAATATTCAACCAATCACAAGCAATTGTGGTGATGTCATACGTACGATGATGTTATGATGCGATACGTCACTGCGTGACGTCACATGTATCCCATGATTCCATTGATATCTTTGTCATGCCACTAACCTCCACGTAATTGTTCCGGCTCTCAGCC
This sequence comes from Araneus ventricosus, assembly GCA_013235015.1. Classification (NCBI taxonomy): domain Eukaryota; kingdom Metazoa; phylum Arthropoda; class Arachnida; order Araneae; family Araneidae; genus Araneus; species Araneus ventricosus. The sequence goes on from BGPR01000062.1 coordinate 668,462, forward strand.
AAAGGAGGTGAAGTGAAGTGAAGAGTAGAAGAACAGTTGCGCGCGAGCGAAATGGTAGACGCCATGAATGGGATTTGGATCTCTACACAGAGTGTGTACGTTTCTCTGTATGTGTTCTCGAGGTGAACTCCGAGTTAGTAATTAATGAGTAATCTTCAAAGTGAATCGTAATTGTACATATGTATATATCTCCTATTTAATCGTATATAGTAGAATTAATAAACTAGGGTGGAAAAAAAGTGAATTTATTGAAGGCTGGAGTACACAGTTATTACAGTCTTTTTGTCACGGAAAGCCGGTAAGAGGCGGTATATATACTTCTAACTATATACTTGTAAGCGTCTTCATGTCTGTGTCGTTATAATTGTCTTACGTCTATGTGTTTAAAAATAAACGATGCTTACTTCAACCTGCTTCTCATCTCTGCATACTACACTCTGCTAATTTGCCCTTCGTATTTCATTGTGGTTTTTTATTAAATTATAGAAAGTATTGGAGTGTTCTTTATGTTTCTTATTGTCAGGTGAGTAAAGTTGAAGTGTTTTGGTTTACATAAGCCATGAGGTTTGGCATTCATCATGACGATACAAAAAAATTTATGACCTCAGCCTCCCCAGACCCAAATACTGAATTCGCCAGTGGGTCCTACTGTCATTCGAAATTCTTTCTCAAACCATCATAACCGTAGTTGGCCCGCTACGCCGATGTCGGAAAGCACCCGACAAAAACCATTCAGGAGTTTGCTTCTTGCCAGAGCCCACCACTAGAAACCACTAGCGCTCCCACCAATTATTTCACAATTTTTTTCTTGGTTGCTTAACACTGCCGTCTTTTCTTTAGTCATAGTTAAATAATATTATGCAATTAAAGATTTTAAAAAACCATCGCAATTTGGTTATGAAATCTTATTGTTGCCTGGCGAAATCTCAGCTGAAGTCGAAATAAACATAGATTGAAATTAAAAGTACTTAAACTCGGAATATCTATGAGAAATGTTTATGAATCATCACTTCTATATCAAAGCATCTTCACTTTATTCTTAACTAAAATTCAGATTACTCAGCCTTGACGACACCTATTTAACTACGTTAAGAAATCTCATGATGGGTTATTTCAGTGTTGGTTGCGGTTTTCCGATTTCGCTCGAACTAATGAATTGATTATTATTTTTATTTTTAGAAAATTCTGAAAAAAAAACAATCTTTTTTTTTTTTTCAAATTTAAAGCGATGTTTGGAAATCATGGTTAATTGTTAAAAAAATATGAATAGAAGCATCTAAAAATTCTGTTCACCTATACCAACATTAGTAAAACATCCTAATTCATTCCTGTGAATAATAACAGATGAGCAGTAACTGATAACCAGTTTCCATTCATATTTATTTTCACTTCGAAATGAAAAATAAAATGTGACATAGAATCTATACATCTGTATATTATAAAAATGTTATAATTTTACCTCTCGAAATTCCTACTACTCTATATAAGGGTGTAGTCGAGGCGGAACACTGTTCCGGCACTGCTTTTTACTTTCTTGTATACGAAGTATACAAAAAGAAAATATTGTAATCGTCAAAAAATTCGAACTCGAGATTTTGTTGAATCTCCTTTTAACATATTACACTTTCTCTCTATGTTCAAATGAGCAGCTGTGGCCCAGTGGTAAGGTCTCGGCTTTGAGGCCGGAGGGTTCCAGGTTCGAAACCCGATTGCAGTGAAGATCCGCCGTGTATGATGCCTGTTGCACGCTAAATCATACGTAGTGGCCAAACGTCTTCCCGTTGGTCTGGCGTGGAAGTTTGGAGAGAGTGCCAGCCAAGGTTACTTGAGAATAGTAAGGTTAGGCTCACAGAGAGCAGATGAATTGACGTCGCATAGGGAGCACACTTCTTCCTCCCAATGTTACGCAACGGAATAAATCAATTGTTGGGAGCTCTTTTAGCTACAGAAACACTTTTTTCCCAAGCTTGATTTTTAAAAAGAAATGCTGTTAAAGAGTCGTACATTACGAAAGAATCAAAATTTAGAGAGTTTCATCAAAAATTTTAATAAAATGCAGTTATCTTTCTCATATGGTATCTATGCAAGAAAGGAGATAATTACGTCTGTAGTTATTAAACTTTCATACAGTTAAATAAAAACAACTCTAATTTAGTTTGTGGAAAATGTTTAAGAAACCGAACACTAAAGAAAAATTTTATTTGTAATTATGAAATACAGATTCGTTTCAATATTGGTCAGTTACTTCATCTGACTAAAAACAAAATAAAATATCTTTGAGAAATTTCTAAAAAATAAATTATAATTTTGAATAAACAATAACAAAAATAACTTTTGTTGCATAGTTGCCTTCATCGCACAAATCTTAATTGCATTATATATATTTCATCCTTAATGTATAAATATATATATCACACAGAATAATAAATATAATATAAAATCTCTTGAATACCATAATATGCAATATTTGCTATATTAATAATAAACGATTGCTAATTATATGTTTTTAACAGAAATTATTAGATAGCTTTGATTAGAATATTTCCGCTTCGATGCCGATAACTTAAGTAGTTTTCAAAGCTCGTTTTCGTACAATACGAGAAATATGTCCAAAGCACTTTTTAAAACATTATGTTCACTCTAGTTTAGAGTGTTCCTCTCTAACTGATTAACTTTTTAATTCATCGTTTCATTTGATGGCAAAAATAATTAAGGAATAGCTTTTGGTTTCAGAACTATTATTAACATATTTGCAGGAAAACTAAGCATTTAAATTTTAAATCACGATGATAATCGCTCTCGCTGAATTGCTGAGAGAAAATTCGAGTATTTTCATCTTTAACGATATCTTTTCTTTTGCCTCTACAAATCCAAATTTTCCGAACATCATGATCGTTCGGAAATGAGTGGAAAGAAATGTTTTTGCCTTTCGAATTTCTCGAACGCATCAACATCTCGTAACAGCACAACCAGGCATTGCATTGGCTTTCAAATCTTTCCGTAAAATTATAACATTTCGCTCTAAAAGGACTCGATTTACAATCTTTAGTTTACGAACCAGAGGAAAACTCTTTAGCAATCGAACAACCTCCTCTGCACTGAATCAAACGAGAAATATTCATAATAAGGGGTCTATTCTGGTACCCCCGGTTGGATTTGGGAGACGTCACTTTTCCCGTTGTTAACGTGCGGAAAAAGTGA